>CAXHKU010000458.1:0-253115 GCA_964017125.1 Flabesymbios commensalis
TGTTGGACATGTGAGAACAAGGAGACAGCTTATCAGAGCTTATAATACTGGACAAGTGAAAACATGGAGGCAGCTATTAGAGCTTATAATGCTGGACAAGTGAGAACATGGAGCCAGCTATCAGAGCTTACAATGCTGGACAAGTGAGAACATGGAGCCAGCTATCAGAGCTTTAAATGCTAGACAAGTGAGAACATGGAGGCAGCTATCAGAACGTATAATGCTGGACAAGTGACAACATGGAGGCAGCTATCAGAGTTTATAATGCTGGACAAGTGAGAACATGGAGGCAGCTATCAGAGTATATAATACTGGACAAGTGAGAACATGAAGGCAGCTATCAGAGCTTATAATGCTGGACAAATGAGAACATGGAGGCAGCTATCAGAGCTTATAATGCTGGGCAAGTCAGAACATGGAGTCGGCTATCAGAGCTTATAATGCTGGACAAGTGAGAACATGGAGGCAGCTATCAGAGCTTATAATACTGGACAAGTGAGAACATGGAGGCAGCTATCAGAGCTTATAATGCTGGACCAGTCAGAACATGGCGGCAGCTATCAGAGCTTATAATGCTCGACAAGTGAGAACATGGAGGCAGCTATCATAGCTTATAATGCTGGACAAGTGAGAACATGGAGGCAGCTATCAGAGCTTATAATGCTGGACAAGTGAGAACATGGATGCAGCTATCGGAGCTTATAATGCTGGACAAGTGAGAATAAGGAGGCGGCTATCAGAGCTTTTAATATTGGACAAGTGAGAACATGGAGGCAGCTATCAGAGCTTATAATGCTGGACAAGTGAGAACATGTAGACAGCTAGCAGAGCTTATAATACTGGACAAGTGAGAACAAGGAGGCAGCTATCAGAGCTTATCGTGCTGGACAAGTGAGATTGAGGCAGCTATCAGAGCTTATAATGCTGGACAAGTGAGAACATGGAGGCAGCTATCAGAGCTTATAATGATGGACAGGTGAAAACATGAAGGCAGCTATCAGGGCTTATAATGCTGGACAAGTGAGAACAAGGAGACAGCTTATCAGAGCTTATAATACTGGACAAGTGAAAACATGGAGGCAGTTATTAGTGCTTATAATGCTGGACAAGTGAGAACATGGAGCCAGCTATCAGAGCTTACAATGCTGGACAAGTGAGAACAAGGAGGCAGCGATCAGAGCTTATCATGCTGGACAAGTGAGATTGGGGCAGCTATCAGAGCTTATAATGCTGGACAAGTGAGAACATGGAGGCATCTATCAGAGCTTATAATGCTGGACAATTGAGAACATGGAGGCAGCTATCAGAGCTTAAAATACTGGACAAGTGAGAACATGGAGGCAGCTATCAGAGCTTATAATGCTGAACAAGTGAGAACATGGAGGTAGCTATCATAGATTGTAATGCTGGACAAGTGAGAACATGGAGGCAGCTATCAGAGCTTATAATGCTGGACAAGTGAGAACATGGAGACAGCTATCAGAGCTTATAATGCTCGACAAGTGAGAACATGGAGGCAGCTATCATAGCTTATAATGCTGGACAAGTGAGAACATGGATGCAGCTATCGGAGCTTATAATGCTGGACAAGTGAGAACAAGGAGGCGGCTATCACAGCTTATAATACTGGACAAGTGAGAACATGGAGGCAGCTATCAGAGCTTATAATGCTGGACAAGTGAGAACATGGAGACAGCTAGCAGAGCTTATAATACTGGACAAGTGAGAACAAGGAGGCAGCTATCAGAGCTTATCGTGCTGGACAAGTGAGATTGGGGCAGCTATCAGAGCTTATAATGCTGGACAAGTGAGAACATGGAGGCAGCTATCAGAGCTTATAATGCTGGACAGGTGAAAACATGAAGGCAGCTATCAGGGCTTATAATGCTGGACAAGTGAGAACAAGGAGACAGCTTATCAGAGCTTATATTGTATTGTATTGTATATTTTTATTATAGTGACATGTACAAACAGATTCAATGACAATATAAATATGTTTACAATATAGTACCCAGCCCATTTGGGCTTATAAGTCACTCCAAAATGTATGTAGTAAAAAAAAAGTATGTAGTAAAAAAAAAACATATATGCTGAACGAAACAGCCAAAAATCAACATTATTACACAATATTGTAAATCCCAGCAAACACCAGGATCGACCTAATGTTGGGGCAGTGCCGGGACAGCGCCGAAGACATGGACCAACACTGAACCAACACAGAGTGGATACCCTCCCAGCAAACACGGGACACCAGCCCAACGCCGGACCAATGCTGGCTCACCGTCCACTACGCTGGCCCAACATCGGTCCAAACACCGGGCGGACGTCCCGCGCCCGCTGGACTGTGTTCGCTTGAACCAAATATATCAGTAACGTTAGGTACAAAAGAGTCATATCTGTCACTATACACAGTGACAGATATGACCCCAATACCACAAATAGAAATAATATAATACAAAACTACATTATATATAAGTTGATGTTATTACATGCCACATATCACCTGTTATACATATTATCAGTACGCCTATCCCATGCCTGACAAATATAAGTACCTAGAAATCTGCAATTAGTTGACATTATCAGTTCAAATTTATCAGACATTGTGGCATTTACGGGAAAAATATATTTATTATTCATAGCGTGTCTCAAATCATTATATAAAGGGCATTCACATATAAAGTGAACCTCACTTTCTACCACACCCATATTGCAATTTTGACATAGTCTGTCTTCGGGGCTAACCCCTCTGAAACGTCCTACTTCAATTTCTAATGGTAAAATCCCCAGTCGTATTTGTGAAATTAGTGAACGTGCTTTCCTCGACACGATTTTAGATAAATATTCTTCTTCTTTGAACAAGCTTTTGAAAGTAATATAGGTTCTCAGTTTTGGTTTAACTAATATTTCGCGTTGCCATTCGCGCTCCATAACACCATACAACAATGTTGAAAAATATTTCAAATCAACTTTTAATAAATTATTAAAATCGTCTTCTCTATCAACCAACTGGAAAATTTGTTTAATTTCATCAATCCAACTGTTTCCATTACCAAAATTATTTGCATATTCCCATTCAAAAATATGTTTTGTCAGCCTGTTTTCATCTAAAGAAAGCAAATGATTCCATAGTTGTAACATTTTTAGGAGTCGTCTATATTTTGGTAATATCCATCCCACATCACCCTGTATTCCCACTACTGGGGCTCTGTTATGTACACCCAAAAAGTAAGATAGCGCACGAGTTTGAACGCGGTTACATTTAAGATAATATTTAAATCCCCATACACCTGCGCTATAATCCATTACTGGGATAACCATGGCATTAAATAATTTGGTAAAGGTTAAAAATCGTATGTTCTTTAGTTTACGGAACTTACTTATAACAGCTCCAAGTGCTCGGCCTGCAGCATCTGCGAGATAGTTTGCACATTCAATAAAATCCATATGTTCGTGAAAAACAACTCCGAGATATTTATATTTACATACATAATCAATAACATTTGTTCCATAATAAAATTTATACTGACTCAATTTTCGTCGTTTAGCTCTAAAATGAACTACGTTGGTTTTGGCGAGATTAACACATAAACGCCACCTCCTACACCAGGAATATACACAATTAATCATTTTTTGCAGTTTATCTTCTGAATCAGACATAATAACAACATCATCTGCATATAACAAAATAGAAACACATCGACCATCTATATCAACTCCACATTTCAAGGCATTTAACTCATCAACAAGGTCATTTGTATATAGATTAAATAGGGTAGGCGATATAGTATCTCCTTGACGAACTCCATTAGTTACTGTAAAAATATCTGTCAAGTGACTATTAATTCTGAGTTGTGAAATTGTACCAGCATACAACGACTTGATCGCATTATAGAAGTTGCCATCAACTCCCTTTACCAATAGTTTATATAACATTAAATTTCTATCAATCGAGTCAAATGCCTTGGAAAAATCGATAAATGTTGTAAAGGTTGGGAGGTTTAATTTCATTCTATTACGTACAATGCTAGACAAAGAGTATATATGATCTTCACAACTACGTTTACACCGAAAGCCATTTTGTTCATCAGACATTTTTCCTGTCATATCTAAAAATTTAGATAACCTATTATTCAAAAGTGAACTGTACACTTTTCCAATGCACGACAAAAGACTAATACCTCTATAACTGAGTGGAAGATTAGGATCATTCATGGCATTTTTAGGTATTGGTGTTATTATAGCCTTCAACCAAACTGATGGCGTACATGTGTTTTCAAAACATAACCTGAAATATCAGTATAATAAAATATCAAGTTTATGGGTCTTAAGTATTTCATTCGGAATTTGGTCTGGGCCAGATGCTTTATTATTTTTAAATTTATTAATACATTTAACAACTTCAGCAAAGGAAATCACATCATTAAGAAAATAGTTTGACTCGTAGTTAATGTTGTTATACATATTTGTTTCTAATTTCTTATAATACTGGACAAGTGAAAACATGGAGGCAGCTATTAGAGCTTATAATGCTGGACAAGTGAGAACATGGAGCCAGCTATCAGAGCTTACAATGCTGGACAAGTGAGAACAAGGAGGCAGCGATCAGAGCTTATCATGCTGGACAAGTGAGATTGGGGCAGCTATCAGAGCTTATAATGCTGGACAAGTGAGAACATGGAGGCATCTATCAGAGCTTATAAAGCTGGACAAGTGAGAACATGGAGGCAGCTATCAGAGCTTCAAATACTGGACAAGTGAGAACATGGAGGCAGCTATCAGAGCTTATAATGCTGAACAAGTGAGAACATGGAGGTAGCTATCATAGATTGTAATGCTGGACAAGTGAGAACATGGAGGCAGCTATCAGAGCTTATAATGCTGGACAAGTGAGAACATGGAGACAGCTATCAGAGCTTATAATGCTCGACAAGTGAGAACATGGAGGCAGCTATCATAGCTTATAATGCTGGACAAGTGAGAACATGGAGGCAGCTATCAGAGCTTATAATGCTGGACAAGTGAGAACATGGATGCAGCTATCGGAGCTTATAATGCTGGACAAGTGAGAACACGGAGGCAGCTACAAGAGCTTATAATGCTGGACAAGTGAGAACATGGAGGCAGCTATCAGAGCTTATAATGCTGGACAAGTGAGAACAAGAAGGCAGCTATCAAAACTTATGATGCTGGGCAAGTGAGAGCATTGAGTCGGCTATCAGAGCTTATAATGCTGGACAAGTGAGAACATAGAGGCAGCTATCAGAACTTATAATGCTGGACAAGTCAGAACATAGAGTCGGCGATCAGAGCTTATAATGCTGGACAAGTGAGAACATGGAGGCGGCTATCAGAGCTTATAATGCTGGACAAGTGAGAACATGGAGCCAGCTATCAGAGCTTATAATGCTGGACAAGTGAGAACAAGGGGGCAGCGATCAGAGCTTATCATGCTGGACAAGTGAGATTGGGGCAGCTATCAGAGCTTATAATGCTGGACAAGTGAGAACATGGAGGCAGCTATCAGAGCTTATAATGCTGGACAAGTGAGAACACGAAGGCAGCTATCAGAGCTTATAATGCTGGACAAGTGAGAACATGGAGACAGCTATCATAGCTTATAATGCTGGACAAGTGAGAACATGGAGGCAGCTATCAGAGCTTATAAAGCTGGACAAGTGAGAACATGGATGCAGCTATCGAAGCTTATAATGTTGGACAAGTGAGAACACGGAGGCAGCTATCAGCGCATATAATACTGGACAAGTGAGAACATGGTGGCAGCTATGAGAGCTTATAATGCTGGGTAAGTCAGAACATGGAGTCGGCTATCAGAGCTTATAATGCTGGACAAGTGAGAACATGGAGGCAGCTATCAGAGCTTATAATATTGGACAAGTGAGAACATGGAGTCGGTTATCAGAGCTTATAATGCAGGACAAGTGAGAACATGGATGCAGCTATCGAAGCTTATAATGTTGGACAAGTGAGAACACGGAGGCAGCTATCAGCGCATATAATGCTGGACAAGTGAGAACATGGTGGCAGCTATGAGAGCTTATAATGCTGGGTAAGACATAACATGGAGTCGGCTATCAGAGCTTATAATGCTGGACAAGTGAGAACATGGAGGCAGCTATCAGAGCTTATAATATTGGACAAGTGAGAACATGGAGTCGGTTATCAGAGCTTATAATGCAGGACAAGTGAGAACATGGAGGCAGCTATCAGAGCTTATATTACTGGACAAGTGAGAACATGGAGGCAGCTATCAGAGCTTATAATGCTGGACAGGTGAAAACATGAAGGCAGCTATCAGGGCTTATAATGCTGGACAAGTGAGAACAAGGAGACAGCTTATCAGAGCTTATAATACTGGACAAGTGAAAACATGGAGGCAGCTATTAGAGCTTATAATGCTGGACAAGTGAGAACATGGAGCCAGCTATCAGAGCTTACAATGCTGGACAAGTGAGAACAAGGAGGCAGCGATCAGAGTTTATCATGCTGGACAAGTGAGATTGGGGCAGCTATCAGAGCTTATAATGCTGGACAAGTGAGAACATGGAGGCATCTATCAGAGCTTATAATGCTGGACAATTGAGAACATGGAGGCAGCTATCAGAGCTTAAAATACTGGACAAGTGAGAACATGGGGGCAGCTATCAGAGCTTATAATGCTGAACAAGTGAGAACATGGAGGTAGCTATCATAGATTGTAATGCTGGACAAGTGAGAACATGGAGGCAGCTATCAGAGCTTATAATGCTCGACAAGTGAGAACATGGAGGCAGCTATCATAGCTTATAATGCTGGACAAGTGAGAACATGGATGCAGCTATCGGAACTTATAATGCTGGACAAGTGAGAACAAGGAGGCGGCTATCAGAGCTTATAATACTGGACAAGTGAGAACATGGAGGCAGCTATCAGAGCTTATAATGCTGGACAAGTGAGAACACGAAGGCAGCTATCAGAGCTTATCATGCTGGACAAGTGAGATTGGGGCAGCTATCAGAGCTTATAATGCTGGACAAGTGAGAACATGGAGGCAGCTATCAGAGCTTATAATGCTGGACAAGTGAGAACGCGAAGGCAGCTATCAGAGCTTATAATGCTGGACAAGTGAAAACATGGAGACAGCTATCATAGCTTATAATGCTGGACAAGTGAGAACATGGAGGCAGCTATCAGAGCTTATAAAGCTGGACAAGTGAGAACATGGATGCAGCTATCGAAGCTTATAATGTTGGACAAGTGAGAACACGGAGGCAGCTATCAGCGCATATAATGCTGGACAAGTGAGAACATGGTGGCAGCTATGAGAGCTTATAATGCTGGGTAAGTCAGAACATGGAGTCGGCTATCAGAACTTATAATGCTGGACAAGTGAGAACATGGAGGCAGCTATCAGAGCTTATAATATTGGACAAGTGAGAACATGGAGTCGGTTATCAGAGCTTATAATGCAGGACAAGTGAGAACATGGATGCAGCTATCGAAGCTTATAATGTTGGACAAGTGAGAACACGGAGGCAGCTATCAGCGCATATAATGCTGGACAAGTGAGAACATGGTGGCAGCTATGAGAGCTTATAATGCTGGGTAAGTCATAACATGGAGTCGGCTATCAGAGCTTATTATGCTGGACAAGTGAGAACATGGAGGCAGCTATCAGAGCTTATAATATTGGACAAGTGAGAACATGGAGTCGGTTATCAGAGCTTATAATGCAGGACAAGTGAGAACATGGAGGCAGCTATCAGAGCTTATAATACTGGACAAGTGAGAACATGGAGGCAGCTATCAGAGCTTATAATGCTGGACAGGTGAAAACATGAAGGCAGCTATCAGGGCTTATAATGCTGGACAAGTGAGAACAAGGAGACAGCTTATCAGAACTTATAATACTGGACAAGTGAAAACATGGAGGCAGCTATTAGAGCTTATAATGCTGGACAAGTGAGAACATGGAGCCAGCTATCAGAGCTTACAATGCTGGACAAGTGAGGACAAGGAGGCAGCGATCAGAGCTTATCATGCTGGACAAGTGAGATTGGGGCAGCTATCAGAGCTTATAATGCTGGACAAGTGAGAACATGGAGGCATCTATCAGAGCTTATAATGCTGGACAATTGAGAACATGGAGGCAGCTATCAGAGCTTAAAATACTGGACAAGTGAGAACATGGAGGCAGCTATCAGAGCTTATAATGCTGAACAAGTGAGAACATGGAGGTAGCTATCATAGATTGTAATGCTGGACAAGTGAGAACATGGAGGCAGCTATCAGAGCTTATAATGCTCGACAAGTGAGAACATGGAGGCAGCTATCATAGCTTATAATGCTGGACAAGTGAGAACATGGATGCAGCTATCGGAGCTTATAATGCTGGACAAGTGAGAACAAGGAGGCGGCTATCAGAGCTTATAATACTGGACAAGTGAGAACATGGAGGCAGCTATCAGAGCTTATAATGCTGGACAAGTGAGAACATGGAGACAGCTAGCAGAGCTTATAATACTGGACAAGTGAGAACATGGAGGCAGCTATCAGAGCTTATAATGCTGGACAGGTGAAAACATGAAGGCAGCTATCAGGGCTTATAATGCTGGACAAGTGAGAACATGGTGGCAGCTATGAGAGCTTATAATGCTGGGTAAGTCAGAACATGGAGTCGGCTATCAGAGCTTATAATGCTGGACAAGTGAGAACATGGAGGCAGCTATCAGAGCTTATAATATTGGACAAGTGAGAACATGTAGTCGGTTATCAGAGCTTATAATGCAGGACAAGTGAGAACATGGAGGCAGCTATCAGAGCTTATAATACTGGACAAGTGAGAACATGGAGGCAGCTATCAGAGCTTAAAATACTGGACAAGTGAGAACATGGAGGCAGCTATCAGAGCTTATAATGCTGAACAAGTGAGAACATGGAGTCGGTTATCAGAGCTTATAATGCAGGACAAGTGAGAACATGGATGCAGCTATCGAAGCTTATAATGTTGGACAAGTGAGAACACGGAGGCAGCTATCAGCGCATATAATGCTGGACAAGTGAGAACATGGTGGCAGCTATGAGAGCTTATAATGCTGGGTAAGTCAGAACATGGAGTCGGCTATCAGAGCTTATAATGCTGGACAAGTGAGAACATGGAGGCAGCTATCAGAGCTTATAATATTGGACAAGTGAGAACATGGAGTCGGTTATCAGAGCTTATAATGCAGGACAAGTGAGAACATGGAGGCAGCTATCAGAGCTTATAATACTGGACAAGTGAGAACATGGAGGCAGCTATCAGAGCTTATAAAGCTGGACAAGTGAGAACATGGATGCAGCTATCGAAGCTTATAATGTTGGACAAGTGAGAACACGGAGGCAGCTATCAGCGCATATAATGCTGGACAAGTGAGAACATGGTGGCAGCTATGAGAGCTTATAATGCTGGGTAAGTCAGAACATGGAGTCGGCTATCAGAACTTATAATGCTGGACAAGTGAGAACATGGAGGCAGCTATCAGAGCTTATAATATTGGACAAGTGAGAACATGGAGTCGGTTATCAGAGCTTATAATGCAGGACAAGTGAGAACATGGATGCAGCTATCGAAGCTTATAATGTTGGACAAGTGAGAACACGGAGGCAGCTATCAGCGCATATAATGCTGGACAAGTGAGAACATGGTGGCAGCTATGAGAGCTTATAATGCTGGGTAAGTCATAACATGGAGTCGGCTATCAGAGCTTATTATGCTGGACAAGTGAGAACATGGAGGCAGCTATCAGAGCTTATAATATTGGACAAGTGAGAACATGGAGTCGGTTATCAGAGCTTATAATGCAGGACAAGTGAGAACATGGAGGCAGCTATCAGAGCTTATAATACTGGACAAGTGAGAACATGGAGGCAGCTATCAGAGCTTATAATGCTGGACAGGTGAAAACATGAAGGCAGCTATCAGGGCTTATAATGCTGGACAAGTGAGAACAAGGAGACAGCTTATCAGAACTTATAATACTGGACAAGTGAAAACATGGAGGCAGCTATTAGAGCTTATAATGCTGGACAAGTGAGAACATGGAGCCAGCTATCAGAGCTTACAATGCTGGACAAGTGAGGACAAGGAGGCAGCGATCAGAGCTTATCATGCTGGACAAGTGAGATTGGGGCAGCTATCAGAGCTTATAATGCTGGACAAGTGAGAACATGGAGGCATCTATCAGAGCTTATAATGCTGGACAATTGAGAACATGGAGGCAGCTATCAGAGCTTAAAATACTGGACAAGTGAGAACATGGAGGCAGCTATCAGAGCTTATAATGCTGAACAAGTGAGAACATGGAGGTAGCTATCATAGATTGTAATGCTGGACAAGTGAGAACATGGAGGCAGCTATCAGAGCTTATAATGCTCGACAAGTGAGAACATGGAGGCAGCTATCATAGCTTATAATGCTGGACAAGTGAGAACATGGATGCAGCTATCGGAGCTTATAATGCTGGACAAGTGAGAACAAGGAGGCGGCTATCAGAGCTTATAATACTGGACAAGTGAGAACATGGAGGCAGCTATCAGAGCTTATAATGCTGGACAAGTGAGAACATGGAGACAGCTAGCAGAGCTTATAATACTGGACAAGTGAGAACATGGAGGCAGCTATCAGAGCTTATAATGCTGGACAGGTGAAAACATGAAGGCAGCTATCAGGGCTTATAATGCTGGACAAGTGAGAACATGGTGGCAGCTATGAGAGCTTATAATGCTGGGTAAGTCAGAACATGGAGTCGGCTATCAGAGCTTATAATGCTGGACAAGTGAGAACATGGAGGCAGCTATCAGAGCTTATAATATTGGACAAGTGAGAACATGTAGTCGGTTATCAGAGCTTATAATGCAGGACAAGTGAGAACATGGAGGCAGCTATCAGAGCTTATAATACTGGACAAGTGAGAACATGGAGGCAGCTATCAGAGCTTAAAATACTGGACAAGTGAGAACATGGAGGCAGCTATCAGAGCTTATAATGCTGAACAAGTGAGAACATGGAGTCGGTTATCAGAGCTTATAATGCAGGACAAGTGAGAACATGGATGCAGCTATCGAAGCTTATAATGTTGGACAAGTGAGAACACGGAGGCAGCTATCAGCGCATATAATGCTGGACAAGTGAGAACATGGTGGCAGCTATGAGAGCTTATAATGCTGGGTAAGTCAGAACATGGAGTCGGCTATCAGAGCTTATAATGCTGGACAAGTGAGAACATGGAGGCAGCTATCAGAGCTTATAATATTGGACAAGTGAGAACATGGAGTCGGTTATCAGAGCTTATAATGCAGGACAAGTGAGAACATGGAGGCAGCTATCAGAGCTTATAATACTGGACAAGTGAGAACATGGAGGCAGCTATCAGAGCTTATAATGCTGGACAGGTGAAAACATGAAGGCAGCTATCAGGGCTTATAATGCTGGACAAGTGAGAACAAGGAGACAGCTTATCAGAGCTTATAATACTGGACAAGTGAAAACATGGAGGCAGCTATTAGAGCTTATAATGCTGGACAAGTGAGAACATGGAGCCAGCTATCAGAGCTTACAATGCTGGACAAGTGAGAACAAGGAGGCAGCGATCAGAGCTTATCATGCTGGACAAGTGAGATTGGGGCAGCTATCAGAGCTTATAATGCTGGACAAGTGAGAACATGGAGGCATCTATCAGAGCTTATAATGCTGGACAATTGAGAACATGGAGGCAGCTATCAGAGCTTAAAATACTGGACAAGTGAGAACATGGAGGCAGCTATCAGAGCTTATAATGCTGAACAAGTGAGAACATGGAGGTAGCTATCATAGATTGTAATGCTGGACAAGTGAGAACATGGAGGCAGCTATCAGAGCTTATAATGCTGGACAAGTGAGAACATGGAGACAGCTATCAGAGCTTATAATGCTCGACAAGTGAGAACATGGAGGCAGCTATCATAGCTTATAATGCTGGACAAGTGAGAACATGGATGCAGCTATCAGAGCTTATAATGCTGGACAAGTGAGAACAAGGAGGCGCTATCAGAGCTTATAATACTGGACAAGTGAGAACATGGAGGCAGCTATCAGAGCTTATAATGCTGGACAAGTGAGAACATGGAGACAGCTAGCAGAGCTTATAATACTGGACAAGTGAGAACAAGGAGGCAGCTATCAGAGCTTATCGTGCTGGACAAGTGAGATTGGGGCAGCTATCAGAGCTTATAATGCTGGACAAGTGAGAACATGGAGGCAGCTATCAGAGCTTATAATGCTGGACAGGTGAAAACATGAAGGCAGCTATCAGGGCTTATAATGCTGGACAAGTGAGAACAAGGAGACAGCTTATCAGAGCTTATAATACTGGACAAGTGAAAACATGGAGGCAGCTATTAGAGCTTATAATGCTGGACAAGTGAGAACCTGGAGTCAGCTATCAGAGCTTACAATGCTGGACAAGTGAGAACAAGGAGGCAGCGATCAGAGCTTATCATGCTGGACAAGTGAGATTGGGGCAGCTATCAGAGCTTATAATGCTGGACAAGTGAGAACATGGAGGCATCTATCAGAGCTTATAATGCTGGACAAGTGAGAACATGGAGGCAGCTATCAGAGCTTAAAATACTGGACAAGTGAGAACATGGAGGCAGCTATCAGAGCTTATAATGCTGAACAAGTGAGAACATGGAGGTAGCTATCATAGATTGTAATGCTGGACAAGTGAGAACATGGAGGCAGCTATCAGAGCTTTTAATGCTGGACAAGTGAGAACATGGAGACAGCTATCAGAGCTTATAATGCTCGACAAGTGAGAACATGGAGGCAGCTATCATAGCTTATAATGCCGGACAAGTGAGAACATGGAGGCAGCTATCAGAGCTTATAATGCTGGTCAAGTGAGAACATGGATGCAGCTATCGGAGCTTATAATGCTGGACAAGTGAGAACACGGAGGCAGCTACCAGAGCTTATAATGCTGGACAAGTGAGAACATGGAGGCAGCTATCAGAGCTTATAATGCTGGACAAGTGAGAACAAGAAGGCAGCTATCAAAGCTTATGATGCTGGGCAAGTCAGAACATAGAGTCGGCTATCAGAGCTTATAATGCTGGACAAGTGAGAACATAGAGGCAGCTATCAGAACTTATAATGCTGGACAAGTCAGATCATAGAGTCGGCGATCAGAGCTTATAATGCTGGACAAGTGAGAACATGGAGGCGGCTATCAGAGCTTATAGTGCTGGACAAGTGAGAACATGGAGCCAGCTATCAGAGCTTATAATGCTGGACAAGTGAGAACAAGGAGGCAGCGATCAGAGCTTATCATGCTGGACAAGTGAGATTGGGGCAGCTATCAGAGCTTATAATGCTGGACAAGTGAGAACATGGAGGCAGCTATCAGAGCATATAATGCTGGACAAGTGAGAACATGGAGGCAGCTATCATAGCTTATAATGCTGGACAAGTGAGAACATGGAGGCAGCTATCAGAGCTTATAAAGCTGGACAAGTGAGAACATGGATGCAGCTATCGAAGCTTATAATGTTGGAAAAGTGAGAACACGGAGGCAGCTATCAGCGCATATAATGCTGGACAAGTGAGAACATGGTGGCAGCTATGAGAGCTTATAATGCTGGGTAAGTCAGAACATGGAGTCGGCTATCAGAGCTTATAATGCTGGACAAGTGAGAACATGGAGGCAGCTATCAGAGCTTATAATATTGGACAAGTGAGAACATGGAGTCGGTTATCAGAGCTTATAATGCAGGACAAGTGAGAACATGGAGGCAGCTATCAGAGCTTATAATGCTGGACAAGTGAGAACATGGAGACAGCTATCAGAGCTTATAATGCTCGACAAGTGAGAACATGGAGGCAGCCATCATAGCTTATAATGCTGGACAAGTGAGAACATGGATGCAGCTATCGGAGCTTATAATGCTGGACAAGTGAGAACAAGGAGGCGGCTATCAGGGCTTATAATACTGGACAAGTGAGAACATGGAGGCAGCTATCAGAGCTTATAATGCTGGACAAGTGAGAACATGGAGACAGCTAGCAGAGCTTTTAATACTGGACAAGTGAGAACAAGGAGGCAGCTATCAGAGCTTATCGTGCTGGACAAGTGAGATTGGGGCAGCTATCAGAGCTTATAATGCTGGACAAGTGAGAACATGGAGGCATCTATCAGAGCTTATAATGCTGGACAGGTGAAAACATGAAGGCAGCTATCAGGGCTTATAATGCTGGACAAGTGAGAACAAGAAGACAGCTTATCAGAGCTTATAATACTGGACAAGTGAAAACATGGAGGCAGCTATTAGAGCTTATAATGCTGGACAAGTGAGAACATGGAGCCAGCTATCAGAGCTTACAATGCTGGACAAGTGAGAACAAGGAGGCAGCGATCAGAGCTTATCATGCTGGACAAGTGAGATTGGGGCAGCTATCAGAGCTTATAATGCTGGACAAGTGAGAACATGGAGGCATCTATCAGAGCTTATAATGCTGGACAAGTGAGAACATGGAGGCAGCTATCAGAGCTTAAAATACTGGACAAGTGAGAACATGGAGGCAGCTATCAGAGCTTATAATGCTGAACAAGTGAGAACATGGAGGTAGCTATCATAGATTGTAATGCTGGACAAGTGAGAACATGGAGGCAGCTATCAGAGCTTATAATGCTAGACAAGTGAGAACATGGAGACAGCTATCGGAGCTTATAATGCTCGACAAGTGAGAACATGGAGGCAGCTATCATAGCTTATAATGCTGGACAAGTGAGAACATGGAGGCAGCTATCAGAGCTTATAATGCTGGACAAGTGAGAACATGGATGCAGCTATCGGAGCTTATAATGCTGGACAAGTGAGAACACGGAGGCAGCTACCAGAGCTTATAATGCTGGACAAGTGAGAACATGGAGGCAGCTATCAGAGCTTATAATGCTGGACAAGTGAGAACAAGAAGGCAGCTATCAAAGCTTATGATGCTGGGCAAGTCAGAACATAGAGTCGGCTATCAGAGCTTATAATGCTGGACAAGTGAGAACATAGAGGCAGCTATCAGAACTTATAATGCTGGACAAGTCAGAACATAGAGTCGGCGATCAGAGCTTATAATGCTGGACAAGTGAGAACATGGAGGCGGCTATCGGAGCTTATAATGCTGGACAAGTGAGAACATGGAGCCAGCTATCAGAGCTTATAATGCTGGACAAGTGAGAACAAGGAGGCAGCGATCAGAGCTTATCATGCTGGACAAGTGAGATTGGGGCATCTATCAGAGCTTATAATGCTGGACAAGTGAGAACATGGAGGCAGCTATCAGAGCTTATAATGCTGGACAAGTGAGAACATGGAGGCAGCTATCATAGCTTATAATGCTGGACAAGTGAGAACATGGAGGCAGCTATCAGAGCTTATAAAGCTGGACAAGTGAGAACATGGATGCAGCTATCGAAGCTTATAATGTTGGACAAGTGAGAACACGGAGGCAGCTATCAGCGCATATAATGCTGGACAAGTGAGAACATGGTGGCAGCTATGAGAGCTTATAATGCTGGGTAAGTCAGAACATGGAGTCGGCTATCAGAGCTTATAATGCTGGACAAGTGAGAACATGGAGGAAGCTATCAGAGCTTATAATATTGGACAAGTGAGAACATGGAGTCGGTTATCAGAGCTTATAATGCAGGACAAGTGAGAACATGGAGGCAGCTATCAGAGCTTATAATACTGGACAAGTGAGAACATGGAGGCAGCTATCAGAGCTAATAATGCTGGACAAGTCAGAACATGGAGGTAGCTATCAGAGCTTATAATGCTCGACAAGTGAGAACATGGAGGCAGCTATCATAGCTTATAATGCTGGACAAGTGAGAACATGGAGGCAGCTATCAGAGCTTATAATGCTGGACAAGTGAGAACATGGATGCAGCTATCGGAGCTTATAATGTTGGACAAGTGAGAACACGGAGGCAGCTTTCAGAGCTTATAATGCTGGACAAGTGAGAACATGGAGGCAGATATCAGAGCTTATAATGCTGGACAAGTGAGAACAAAAAGGCAGCTATCAAAGCTTATAATGCTGGGCAAGTCAGAACATAGAGTCGGCTATCAGAGCTTATAATGCTGGACAAGTGAGAACATAGAGGCGGCTATCAGAACTTATAATGCTGGACAAGTCAGAACATAGAGTCGGCGATCAGAGCTTATAATGCTGGACAAGTGAGAACATGGAGGCGGCTATCAGAGCTTATAATGCTGGACAAGTGAGAACATGGAGGCGGCTATCAGAGCTTAAAATACTGGACAAGTGAGAACATGGAGGCAGCTATCAGAGCTTATAATGCTGGACAAGTGAGAACATGGAGACAGCTATCAGAGCTTATAATGCTGGACAAGTGAGAACAAGGAGACAGCTATCAGAGCTTATCATGCTGGACAAGTGAGATTGGGGCAGCTATCAGAGCTTATAATGCTGGACAAAAGAGAACATGGAGGCAGCTATCAGAGCTTATAATGCTGGACAAGTGAAAACATGAAGGCAGGTATCAGGGCTTCTAATGCTGGACAAGAGAGAACAAGGACACAGCTATCAGAGCTTATAATACTGGACTAGTGAGAACATGGAGGCAGCTATCAGAGCTTACAATGCTGGGCAAGTCAGAACATGGAGTCGGCTATCAGGGCTAATAATGCTGGACAAGTGAGAACATGGAGGCAGCTATCAGAGCTTATAATACTGGACAAGTGAGAGCATGAAGGCAGCCATCAAAGCTTATAATCCTGGACAAGTGCGAACATTAAGGCAGCAATCAAAGCTTATAATGCGGGACAAGTGAGAACATGAAGGCAGCTATCAAAGCTTATAATGCTGGACAAGTGAGAACATTAAGGCAGCTATCAGAGCTTATAATGCTGGACAAGTGAGAACATGGAGGCAGCTATGAGAGCTTACAATGCTGGGCAAGTCAGAACATGGAGTCGGCTATCAGGGCTAATAATGCTGGACAAGTGAGAACATGGAGGCAGCTATCAGAGCTTATAATACTGGACAAGTGAGAGCATGAAGGCAGCTATCAAAGCTTATAATCCTGGACAAGTGCGAACATTAAGGCAGCAATCAAAGCTTATAATGCGGGACAAGTGAGAACATGAAGGCGGCTATCAGAGCTTATAATGCTGCACAAGTGAGAACATGGAGGCGGCTATCAGAGCTTAAAATACTGGACAAGTGAGAACATGGAGACAGCTATCAGAGCTTATAATGCTGGACAAGTGAGAAAATGAAGGCAGCTGTCAGAGCTTATAATGCTGGACAAGTGAGAACAAGGAGGCAGCTGTCAGAGCTAATAATGCTGGACAAGTGAGAACATGGAGGCGGCTATCAGAGCTTATAATGCTGGGCAAGTGAGAACATGGAGGCAGCTATCAGAGCTAATAATGCTGGATAAGTGAGAACATGGAGGCGGCTGTCAGAGCTTATAATGCTGGACAAGTGCGAACATTAAGGCAGCAATCAAAGCTTATAATGCGGGACAAGTGAGAACATGAAGGCGGCTATCAGAGCTTATAATGCTGGACAAGTGAGAACATGGAGGCGGCTATCAGAGCTTAAAATACTGGACAAGTGAGAACATGGAGGCAGCTATCAGAGCTTATAATGCTGGACAAGTGAGAACATGGAGACAGCTATCAGAGCTTATAATGCTGGACAAGTGAGAACAAGGAGGCAGCTATCAGAGCTTATCATGCTGGACAAGTGAGATTGGGGCAGCTATCATAGCTTATAATGCTGGACAAAAGAGAACATGGAGGCAGCTATCAGAGCTTATAATGCTGGACAAGTGAAAACATGAAGGCATGTATCAGGGCTTCTAATGCTGGACAAGAGAGAACAAGGAGACAGCTATCAGAGCTTATAATACTGGACTAGTGAGAACATGGAGGCAGCTATCAGAGCTTACAATGCTGGGCAAGTCAGAACATGGAGTCGGCTATCAGGGCTAATAATGCTGGACAAGTGAGAACATGGAGGCAGCTATCAGAGCTCATAATACTGGACAAGTGAGAGCATGGAGGCAGCTATCAAAACTTATAATGCTGGACAATTGAGAGCATGAAGGCAGCTATCAGAGCTTATAATGCTGGACAAGTGCAAACATGGTGACAGCTATCAGAGCTTATAATGCTGGACAAGTGAGAACATGGAGGCAGCTATCAGAGCTTATAATGCTGGACAAGTGAGAACATGGAGGCAGCTATGAGAGCTTACAATGCTGGGCAAGTCAGAACATGGAGTCGGCTATCAGGGCTAATAATGCTGGACAAGTGAGAACATGGAGGCAGCTATCAGAGCTTATAATACTGGACAAGTGAGAGCATGAAGGCAGCTATCAAAGCTTATAATGCTGGACAAGTGAGAACATGAAGGCAGCTATCAGAGCTTATAATGCTGGACAAGTGAAAACATGGAGACAGCTATCAGAGCTTATAATGCTGGACAAGTGAGAAAATGAAGGCAGCTGTCAGAGCTTATAATGCTGGACAAGTGAGAACAAGGAGGCATCTGTCAGAGCTAATAATGCTGGACAAGTGAGAACATGCAGACAGCTATCAGAGCTTATAATGCTGGGCAAGTGAGAACATGGAGGCAGCTATCAGAGCTAATAATGCTGGATAAGTGAGAACATGGAGGCGGCAATCAGAGCTTATAATGCTGGACAAGTGCGAACATTAAGGCAGCAATCAAAGCTTATAATGCGGGACAAGTGAGAACATGAAGGCAGCTATCAAAGCTTATAATGCTGGACAAGTGAGAACATTAAGGCAGCTATCAGAGCTTATAATGCTGGACAAGTGAGAACATGGAGGCAGCTATGAGAGCTTACAATGCTGGGCAAGTCAGAACATGGAGTCGGCTATCAGGGCTAATAATGCTGGACAAGTGAGAACATGGAGGCAGCTATCAGAGCTTATAATACTGGACAAGTGAGAGCATGAAGGCAGCTATCAAAGCTTATAATGCTGGACAAGTGCGAACATTAAGGCAGCAATCAAAGCTTATAATGCGGGACAAGTGAGAACATGAAGGCGGCTATCAGGGCTTATAATGCTGGACAAGTGAGAACATGGAGGCGGCTATCAGAGCTTAAAATACTGGACAAGTGAGAACATGGAGACAGCTATCAGAGCTTATAATGCTGGACAAGTGAGAAAATGAAGGCAGCTGTCAGAGCTTATAATGCTGGACAAGTGAGAACAAGGAGGCAGCTGTCAGAGCTAATAATGCTGGACAAGTGAGAACATGGAGGCAGCTATCAGAGCTTATAATGCTGGGCAAGTGAGAACATGGAGGCAGCTATCAGAGCTGATAATGCTGGATAAGTGAGAACATGGAGGCGGCTATCAGAGCTTATAATGCTGGACAAGTGCGAACATTAAGGCAGCAATCAAAGCTTATAATGCGGGACAAGTGAGAACATGAAGGCGGCTATCAGAGCTTATAATGCTGGACAAGTGAGAACATGGAGGCGGCTATCAGAGCTTAAAATACTGGACAAGTGAGAACATGGAGGCAGCTATCAGAGCTTATAATGCTGGACAAGTGAGAACATGGAGACAGCTATCAGAGCTTATAATGCTGGACAAGTGAGAACAAGGAGGCAGCTATCAGAGCTTATCATGCTGGACAAGTGAGATTGGGGCAGCTATCAGAGCTTATAATGCTGGACAAAAGAGAACATGGAGGCAGCTATCAGAGCTTATAATGCTGGACAAGTGAAAACATGAAGGCATGTATCAGGGCTTCTAATGCTGGACAAGAGAGAACAAGGAGACAGCTATCAGAGCTTATAATACTGGACTAGTGAGAACATGGAGGCAGCTATCAGAGCTTACAATGCTGGGCAAGTCAGAACATGGAGTCGGCTATCAGGGCTAATAATGCTGGACAAGTGAGAACATGGAGGCAGCTATCAGAGCTCATAATACTGGACAAGTGAGAGCATGGAGGCAGCTATCAAAACTTATAATGCTGGACAATTGAGAGCATGAAGGCAGCTATCAGAGCTTATAATGCTGGACAAGTGCAAACATGGTGACAGCTATCAGAGCTTATAATGCTGGACAAGTGAGAACATGGAGGCAGCTATCAGAGCTTATAATGCTGGACAAGTGAGAACATGGAGGCAGCTATGAGAGCTTACAATGCTGGGCAAGTCAGAACATGGAGTCGGCTATCAGGGCTAATAATGCTGGACAAGTGAGAACATGGAGGCAGCTATCAGAGCTTATAATACTGGACAAGTGAGAGCATGAAGGCAGCTATCAAAGCTTATAATGCTGGACAAGTGAGAACATGAAGGCAGCTATCAGAGCTTATAATGCTGGACAAGTGAAAACATGGAGACAGCTATCAGAGCTTATAATGCTGGACAAGTGAGAAAATGAAGGCAGCTGTCAGAGCTTATAATGCTGGACAAGTGAGAACAAGGAGGCATCTGTCAGAGCTAATAATGCTGGACAAGTGAGAACATGCAGACAGCTATCAGAGCTTATAATGCTGGGCAAGTGAGAACATGGAGGCAGCTATCAGAGCTAATAATGCTGGATAAGTGAGAACATGGAGGCGGCAATCAGAGCTTATAATGCTGGACAAGTGCGAACATTAAGGCAGCAATCAAAGCTTATAATGCGGGACAAGTGAGAACATGAAGGCAGCTATCAAAGCTTATAATGCTGGACAAGTGAGAACATTAAGGCAGCTATCAGAGCTTATAATGCTGGACAAGTGAGAACATGGAGGCAGCTATGAGAGCTTACAATGCTGGGCAAGTCAGAACATGGAGTCGGCTATCAGGGCTAATAATGCTGGACAAGTGAGAACATGGAGGCAGCTATCAGAGCTTATAATACTGGACAAGTGAGAGCATGAAGGCAGCTATCAAAGCTTATAATGCTGGACAAGTGCGAACATTAAGGCAGCAATCAAAGCTTATAATGCGGGACAAGTGAGAACATGAAGGCGGCTATCAGGGCTTATAATGCTGGACAAGTGAGAACATGGAGGCGGCTATCAGAGCTTAAAATACTGGACAAGTGAGAACATGGAGACAGCTATCAGAGCTTATAATGCTGGACAAGTGAGAAAATGAAGGCAGCTGTCAGAGCTTATAATGCTGGACAAGTGAGAACAAGGAGGCAGCTGTCAGAGCTAATAATGCTGGACAAGTGAGAACATGGAGGCAGCTATCAGAGCTTATAATGCTGGGCAAGTGAGAACATGGAGGCAGCTATCAGAGCTGATAATGCTGGATAAGTGAGAACATGGAGGCGGCTATCAGAGCTTATAATGCTGGACAAGTGCGAACATTAAGGCAGCAATCAAAGCTTATAATGCGGGACAAGTGAGAACATGAAGGCGGCTATCAGAGCTTATAATGCTGGACAAGTGAGAACATGGAGGCGGCTATCAGAGCTTAAAATACTGGACAAGTGAGAACATGGAGGCAGCTATCAGAGCTTATAATGCTGGACAAGTGAGAACATGGAGACAGCTATCAGAGCTTATAATGCTGGACAAGTGAGAACAAGGAGGCAGCTATCAGAGCTTATCATGCTGGACAAGTGAGATTGGGGCAGCTATCAGAGCTTATAATGCTGGACAAAAGAGAACATGGAGGCAGCTATCAGAGCTTATAATGCTGGACAAGTGAAAACATGAAGGCAGGTATCAGGGCTTCTAATGCTGGACAAGAGAGAACAAGGAGACAGCTATCAGAGCTTATAATACTGGACTAGTGAGAACATGGAGGCAGCTATCAGAGCTTACAATGCTGGGCAAGTCAGAACATGGAGTCGGCTATCAGGGCTAATAATGCTGGACAAGTGAGAACATGGAGGCAGCTATCAGAGCTTATAATACTGGACAAGTGAGAGCATGGAGGCAGCTATCAAAACTTATAATGCTGGACAATTGAGAGCATGAAGGCAGCTATCAGAGCTTATACTGCTGGACAAGTGAAAACATGGTGACAGCTATCAGAGCTTATAATGCTGGACAAGTGAGAACATGGAGGCAGCTATCAGAGCTTATAATGCTGGACAAGTGAGAACATGGAGGCAGCTATGAGAGCTTACAATGCTGGGCAAGTCAGAACATGGAGTCGTTTATCAGGGCTAATAATGCTGGACAAGTGAGAACATGGAGGCAGCTATCAGAGCTTATAATACTGGACAAGTGAGAGCATGAAGGCAGCTATCAAAGCTTATAATGCTGAACAAGTGAGAACATGAAGGCAGCTATCAGAGCTTATAATGCTGGACAAGTGAAAACACGGAGACAGCTATCAGAGCTTATAATGCTGGACAAGTGAGAAAATGAAGGCAGCTGTCAGAGCTTATAATGCTGGACAAGTGAGAACAAGGAGGCAGCTGTCAGAGCTAATAATGCTGGACAAGTGAGAACATGGAGGCAGCTATCAGAGCTTATAATGCTGGGCAAGTGAGAACATGGAGGCAGCTATCAGAGCTAATAATGCTGGATAAGTGAGAACATGGAGGCGGCTATCAGAACTTATAATGCTGGACAAGTGCGAACATTAAGGCAGCAATCAAAGCTTATAATGCGGGACAAGTGAGAACATGAAGGCAGCTATCAAAGCTTATAATGCTGGACAAGTGAGAACATTAAGGCAGCTATCAGAGCTTATATTGCTGGACAAGTGAGAACATGGAGGCAGCTATCAGAGCTTATAATGCTGGACAAGTGAGAACATAGAGGCAGCTATCAGAAATTATAATGCTGGACAAGTCAGAACATAGAGGCGGCGATCAGAGCTTATAATGCTGGACAAGTGAGAACATGGAGGCGGCTATCAGAGCTTATAATGCTGGACAAGTGAGAACATGGAGGCGGCTATCAGAGCTTAAAATACTGGACAAGTGAGAACATGGAGGCAGCTATCAGAGCTTATAATGCTGGACAAGTGAGGACATGGAGACAGCTATCAGAGCTTATAATGCTGGACAAGTTAGAAAATGAAGGCAGCTGTCAGAGCTTATAATGCTGGACAAGTGAGAACAAGGAGGCATCTGTCAGAGCTAATAATGCTGGACAAGTGAGAACATGGAGGCAGCTATCAGAGCTTATAATGCTGGGCAAGTGAGAACATGGAGGCAGCTATCAGAGCTAATAATGCTGGATAAGTGAGAACATGGAGGCGGCAATCAGAGCTTATAATGCTGGACAAGTGCGAACATTAAGGCAGCAATCAAAGCTTATAATGCGGGACAAGTGAGAACATGAAGGCAGCTATCAAAGCTTATAATGCTGGACAAGTGAGAACATTAAGGCAGCTATCAGAGCTTATAATGCTGGACAAGTGAGAACATGGAGGCAGCTATGAGAGCTTACAATGCTGGGCAAGTCAGAACATGGAGTCGGCTATCAGGGCTAATAATGCTGGACAAGTGAGAACATGGAGGCAGCTATCAGAGCTTATAATACTGGACAAGTGAGAGCATGAAGGCAGCTATCAAAGCTTATAATGCTGGACAAGTGCGAACATTAAGGCAGCAATCAAAGCTTATAATGCGGGACAAGTGAGAACATGAAGGCGGCTATCAGGGCTTATAATGCTGGACAAGTGAGAACATGGAGGCGGCTATCAGAGCTTAAAATACTGGACAAGTGAGAACATGGAGACAGCTATCAGAGCTTATAATGCTGGACAAGTGAGAAAATGAAGGCAGCTGTCAGAGCTTATAATGCTGGACAAGTGAGAACAAGGAGGCAGCTGTCAGAGCTAATAATGCTGGACAAGTGAGAACATGGAGGCAGCTATCAGAGCTTATAATGCTGGGCAAGTGAGAACATGGAGGCAGCTATCAGAGCTGATAATGCTGGATAAGTGAGAACATGGAGGCGGCTATCAGAGCTTATAATGCTGGACAAGTGCGAACATTAAGGCAGCAATCAAAGCTTATAATGCGGGACAAGTGAGAACATGAAGGCGGCTATCAGAGCTTATAATGCTGGACAAGTGAGAACATGGAGGCGGCTATCAGAGCTTAAAATACTGGACAAGTGAGAACATGGAGGCAGCTATCAGAGCTTATAATGCTGGACAAGTGAGAACATGGAGACAGCTATCAGAGCTTATAATGCTGGACAAGTGAGAACAAGGAGGCAGCTATCAGAGCTTATCATGCTGGACAAGTGAGATTGGGGCAGCTATCAGAGCTTATAATGCTGGACAAAAGAGAACACGGAGGCAGCTATCAGAGCTTATAATGCTGGACAAGTGAAAACATGAAGGCAGGTATCAGGGCTTCTAATGCTGGACAAGAGAGAACAAGGAGACAGCTATCAGAGCTTATAATACTGGACTAGTGAGAACATGGAGGCAGCTATCAGAGCTTACAATGCTGGGCAAGTCAGAACATGGAGTCGGCTATCAGGGCTAATAATGCTGGACAAGTGAGAACATGGAGCAGCTATCAGAGCTTATAATACTGGACAAGTGAGAGCATGGAGGCAGCTATCAAAACTTATAATGCTGGACAATTGAGAGCATGAAGGCAGCTATCAGAGCTTATACTGCTGGACAAGTGAAAACATGGTGACAGCTATCAGAGCTTATAATGCTGGACAAGTGAGAACATGGAGGCAGCTATCAGAGCTTATAATGCTGGACAAGTGAGAACATGGAGGCAGCTATGAGAGCTTACAATGCTGGGCAAGTCAGAACATGGAGTCGTTTATCAGGGCTAATAATGCTGGACAAGTGAGAACATGGAGGCAGCTATCAGAGCTTATAATACTGGACAAGTGAGAGCATGAAGGCAGCTATCAAAGCTTATAATGCTGAACAAGTGAGAACATGAAGGCAGCTATCAGAGCTTATAATGCTGGACAAGTGAAAACACGGAGACAGCTATCAGAGCTTATAATGCTGGACAAGTGAGAAAATGAAGGCAGCTGTCAGAGCTTATAATGCTGGACAAGTGAGAACAAGGAGGCAGCTGTCAGAGCTAATAATGCTGGACAAGTGAGAACATGGAGGCAGCTATCAGAGCTTATAATGCTGGGCAAGTGAGAACATGGAGGCAGCTATCAGAGCTAATAATGCTGGATAAGTGAGAACATGGAGGCGGCTATCAGAACTTATAATGCTGGACAAGTGCGAACATTAAGGCAGCAATCAAAGCTTATAATGCGGGACAAGTGAGAACATGAAGGCAGCTATCAAAGCTTATAATGCTGGACAAGTGAGAACATTAAGGCAGCTATCAGAGCTTATATTGCTGGACAAGTGAGAACATGGAGGCAGCTATCAGAGCTTATAATGCTGGACAAGTGAGAACATAGAGGCAGCTATCAGAAATTATAATGCTGGACAAGTCAGAACATAGAGGCGGCGATCAGAGCTTATAATGCTGGACAAGTGAGAACATGGAGGCGGCTATCAGAGCTTATAATGCTGGACAAGTGAGAACATGGAGGCGGCTATCAGAGCTTAAAATACTGGACAAGTGAGAACATGGAGGCAGCTATCAGAGCTTATAATGCTGGACAAGTGAGAACATGGAGACAGCTATCAGAGCTTATAATGCTGGGCAAGTGAGAACAAGGAGGCAGCTATCAGAGCTTATCATGCTGGACAAGTGAGATTGGGGCAGCTATCAGAGCTTATAATGCTGGACAAAAGAGAACATGGAGGCAGCTATCAGAGCTTCTAATGCTGGACAAGTGAAAACATGAAAGCAGGTATCAGGGCTTCTAATGCTGGACAAGAGAGAACAAGGAGACAGCTATCAGAGCTTATAATACTGGACTAGTGAGAGCATGGAGGCAGCTATCAGAGCTTAAAATGCTGGACAAGTGAGAACATGGAGGTGAGAACATGGAGGCAGCTATCAGAGTTTATAATAATGGACAAGTGAGAGCATTGAGGCAGCTATCAGAGCTTATAATACTGGACAAGTGAGAGCATGGAGGCAGCTATCAAAACTTATAATGCTGGACAAGTGAGAACATGAAGGCAGCTATCAGAGCTTATAATGCTGGACAAGTGAAAACATGGAGACAGCTATCAGAGCTTTTAATGCTGGACAAGTGAGAACATGGAGGCAGCTATCAGAGCTTATAATGCTGGACAAGTGAGAACATGGAGGCAGCTATGAGAGCTTACAATGCTGGGCAAGTCAGAAAATGGAGTCGGCTATCAGGGCTAATAATGCTGGACAAGTGAGAACATGGAGGCAGCTATCAGAGCCTATAATACTGGACAAGTGAGAGCATGGAGGAAGCTATCAAAACTTATAATGCTGGACAATTGAGAGCATGAAGGCAGCTATCAGAGCTTATAATGCTGGACAAGTGAAAACATGGTGACAGCTATCAGAGCTTATAATGCTGGACAAGTGAGAACATGGAGGCAGCTATCAGAGCTTATAATGCTGGACAAGTGAGAACATGGAGGCAGCTATGAGAGCTTACAATGCTGGGCAAGTCAGAACATGGAGTCGGCTATCAGGGCTAATAATGCTGGACAAGTGAGAACATGGAGGCAGCTATCAGAGCTTATAATACTGGACAAGTGAGAGCATGAAGGCAGCTATCAAAGCTTATAATGCTGGACAAGTGAGAACATGAAGGCAGCTATCAGAGCTTATAATGCTGGACAAGTGAAAACATGGAGACAGCTATCAGAGCTTATAATGCTGCACAAGTAAGAAAATGAAGGCAGCTGTCAGAGCTTATAATGCTGGACAAGTGAGAACAAGGAGGCAGCTGTCAGAGCTAATAATGCTGGACAAGTGAGAACATGGAGGCAGCTATCAGAGCTTATAATGCTGGGCAAGTGAGAACATGGAGGCAGCTATCAGAGCTAATAATGCTGGATAAGTGAGAACATGGAGGCGGCTATCAGAGCTTATAATGCTGGACAAGTGCGAACATTAAGGCAGCAATCAAAGCTTATAATGCGGGACAAGTGAGAACATGAAGGCAGCTATCAAAGCTTATAATGCTGGACAAGTGAGAACATTAAGGCAGCTATCAGAGCTTATAATGCTGGACAAGTGAGAACATGGAGGCAGCTATCAGAGCTTATAATGCTGGACAAGTGAGAACATAGAGGCAGCTATCAGAACTAATAATGCTGGACAAGTCAGAACATAGAGGCGGCGATCAAAGCTTATAATGCTGGACAAGTGAGAACATGGAGGCGGCTATCAGAGCTTATAATGCTGGACAAGTGAGAACATGGAGGCGGCTATCAGAGCTTAAAATACTGGACAAGTGAGAGCATGGAGGCAGCTATCAGAGCTTATAATGCTGGACAAGTGAGAACATGGAGACAGCTATCAGAGCTTATAATGCTGGGCAAGTGAGAACAAGGAGGCAGCTATCAGAGCTTATCATGCTGGACAAGTGAGATTGGGGCAGCTATCAGAGCTTATAATGCTGGACAAAAGAGAACATGGAGGCAGCTATCAGAGCTTCTAATGCTGGACAAGTGAAAACATGAAGGCAGGTATCAGGGCTTCTAATGCTGGATAAGAGAGAACAAGGAGACAGCTATCAGAGCTTATAATACTGGACTAGTGAGAGCATGGAGGCAGCTATCAGAGCTTAAAATGCTGGACAAGTGAGAACATGGAGGTGAGAACATGGAGGCAGCTATCAGAGTTTATAATACTGGACAAGTGAGAGCATTGAGGCAGCTATCAGAGCTTATAATACTGGACAAGTGAGAGCATGGAGGCAGCTATCAAAACTTATAATGCTGGACAAGTGAGAACATGAAGGCAGCTATCAGAGCTTATAATGCTGGACAAGTGAAAACATGGAGACAGCTATCAGAGCTTATAATGCTGGACAAGTGAGAACATGGAGGCAGCTATCAGAGCTTATAATGCTGGACAAGTGAGAACATGGAGGCAGCTATGAGAGCTTACAATGCTGGGCAAGTCAGAAAATGGAGTCGGCTATCAGGGCTAATAATGCTGGACAAGTGAAAACATGGAGACAGCTATCAGAGCTTATAATGCTGGACAAGTGAGAAAATGAAGGCAGCTGTCAGAGCTTATAATGCTGGACAAGTGAGAACAAGGAGGCAGCTGTCAGAGCTAATAATGCTGGACAAGTGAGAACATGGAGGCAGCTATCAGAGCTTATAATGCTGGGCAAGTGAGAACATGGAGGCAGCTATCAGAGCTAATAATGCTGGATAAGTGAGAACATGGAGGCGGCTATCAGAGCTTATAATGCTGGACAAGTGCAAACATTAAGGCAGCAATCAAAGCTTATAATGCGGGACAAGTGAGAACATGAAGGCAGCTATCAAAGCTTATAATGCTGGACAAGTGAGAACATTAAGGCAGCTATCAGAGCTTATGATGCTGGACAAGTGAGAACATGGAGGCAGCTATCAGAGCTTATAATGCTGGACAAGTGAGAACATAAAGGCAGCTATCAGAACTTATAATGCTGGACAAGTCAGATCATAGAGGCGGCGATCAAAGCTTATAATGCTGGACAAGTGAGAACATGGAGGCGGCTATCAGAGCTTATAATGCTGGACAAGTGAGAACATGGAGGCGGCTATCAGAGCTTAAAATACTGGACAAGTGAGAACATGGAGGCAGCTATCAGAGCTTATAATGCTGGACAAGTGAGAACATGGAGACAGCTATCAGAGCTTATAATGCTGGGCAAGTGAGAACAAGGAGGCAGCTATCAGAGCTTATCATGCTGGACAAGTGAGATTGGGGCAGCTATCAGAGCTTATAATGCTGGACAAGTGAGATTGGGGCAGCTATCAGAGCTTATAATGCTGGACAAAAGAGAACAAGGAGGCAGCTATCAGAGCTTATCATGCTGGACAAGTGAGATTGGGGCAGCTATCAGAGCTTATAATGCTGGACAAAAGAGAACATGGAGGCAGCTATCAGAGCTTCTAATGCTGGACAAGTGAAAACATGAAGGCAGGTATCAGGGCTTCTAATGCTGGACAAGAGAGAACAAGGAGACAGCTATCAGAGCTTATAACACTGGACTAGTGAGAGCATGGAGGCAGCTATCAGAGCTTAAAATGCTGGACAAGTGAGAACATGGAGGTGAGAACATGGAGGCAGCTATCAGAGTTTATAATACTGGACAAGTGAGAGCATTGAGGCAGCTATCAGAGCTTATAATACTGGACAAGTGAGAGCATGGAGGCAGCTATCAGAGCTTATAATACTGGACAAGTGAGAGCATGAAGGCAGCTATCAAAGCTTATAATGCTGGACAAGTGAGAGCATGAAGGCTGCTATCAGAGCTTATAATGCTGGAAAAGTGAAAACATGGAGACAGCTATCAGAGCTTATAATGCTGGACAAGTGAGAACATGAGGCAGCTATCAGAGCTTATAATGCTGGACAAGTGAGAACATGGAGGCAACTATGAGAGCTTACAATGCTGGGCAAGTCAGAAAATGGAGTCGGCTATCAGGGCTAATAATGCTGGACAAGTGAGAACATGGAGGCAGCTATCAGAGCTTATAATACTGGACAAGTGAGAGCATGAAGGCAGCTATCAAAGCTTATAATGCTGGACAAGTGAGAGCATGAAGGCTGCTATCAGAGCTTATAATGCTGGACAAGTGAAAACATGCAGACAGCTATCAGAGCTTATAATGCTGGACAAGTGAGAACATGAAGGCAGCTGTCAGAGCTTATAATGCTGGACAAGTGAGAACAAGGAGGCAGCTGTCAGAGCTAATAATGCTGGACAAGTGAGAACATGGAGGCAGCTATCAGAGCTTATAATGCTGGGCAAGTGAGAACATGGAGGCAGCTATCAGAGCTAATAATGCTGGATAAGTGAGAACATGGAGGCGGCTATCAGAACTTATAGTGCTGGACAAGTGCGAACATGGAGGCAGCTATCAAAGCTTATAATGCTGGACAAGTGAGAACATTAAAGCAGCTATCAGAGCTTATAATGCTGGACAAGTGAGAACATGGAGGCAGCTATCAGAGCTTATAATGCTGGACTAGTGAGAAAATGGAAGCAGCTATCAGAGCTTATAATGCTGGACAAGTGAGAAAATGGTGGCAGCTATCAGAGCTTATAATGCTGGACAAGTGAGAACATGGACGCAGGTATCAGAGCTTATAATGCTGGACAAGTGAGAACATGGAGGCAGCTATCAGAGCTTATAATTCTGGACAAGTGAAAACATGGAGGCAGCTATCAGAGCTTATAATGCTGGATAATTGAGAACATGGAGGCAGCTATCAGAGCTTTTAATGCTGGACAAGTGAGAACATGGAGGCAGCTATCAAAGCTTATAATGCTGGACAAGTGAGAACATTAAGGCAGCTATCAGAGCTTATAATGCTGGACAAGTGAGAACATGGAGGCAGCTATCAGAGCTTATAATGCTGGACTAGTGAGAAAATGGAGGCAGCTATCAGAGCTTATAATGCTGGACAAGTGAGAAAATGGTGGCAGCTATCAGAGCTTATAATGCTGGACAAGTGAGAACATGGACGCAGGTATCAGAGCTTATAATGCTGGACAAGTGAGAACATGGAGGCAGCTATCAGAGCTTATAATTCTGAACAAGTGAGAACATGGAGGCAGCTATCAGAGCTTATAATGCTGGATAATTGAGAACATGGAGGCAGCTATCAGAGCTTTTAATGCTGGACAAGTGAGAACATGGAGGCAGCTATCAGAGCTTATAATGCTGGACAAGTGAGAACATGGAGGTAGCTATCAGAGCTTGCAATGCTGGACAAGTGAGAACATGGAGGCAGCTATCAGAGCTTATAATGCTGGACAAGTGAGAACACAGAGGCAGTTATCAGAGCTTATAATGCTGGACAAGTGAGAACATGGAGGCAGCTATCGGAGCTTATAATGCTGGACAAGTGAGAACACAGAGGCAGTTATCAGAGCTTATAATGCTGGACAAGTGAGAACATGGAGGTAGCTATCAGAGCTTGCAATGCTGGACAAGTGAGAACATGGAGGCAGCTATCAGAGCTTATAATGCTGGACAAGTGAGAACATGGAGGCAGCTATCAGAGCTTATAATGCTGGAGAAGTGAGAACATGGATGCAGCTATCGGAGCTTATAATGTTGGACAAGTGAGAACACGGAGGCAGCTATCAGAGCTTATAATGCTGGACAAGTGAGAACATGGAGGCAGCTATCGGAGCTTATAATGCTGGACAAGTGAGAACAAAAAGGCAGCTATCAAAGCTTATAATGCTGGGCAAGTCAGAACATAGAGTCGGCTATCAGAGCTTATAATGCTTGACAAGTGAGAACATAGAGGCAGCTATCAGAACTTATAATGCTGGACAAGTGAGAACATTAAGGCAGCTATCATAGCTTATAATGCTGGACAAGTGAGGACATGGAGGCAGCTATCAGAGCTTATAATGCTGGACAAGTGAGAACATGGAGGCAGCTATCAGAGCTTATAATGCTGGACAAGTGAGAACATGGAGGCAGCTATCAGAGCTTATAATGCTGGACAAGTGAGAACATGAACGCAGCTATCGGAGCTTATAATGCTGGACAAGTGAGAACACGGAGGCAGTTATCAGAGCTTATAATGCTGGACAAGTGAGAACATGGAGGTAGCTATCAGAGCTTATAATGCTGGACAAGTGAGAACATGTAGGCAACTATCAGAGCTTATAATGCTGGATAAGTGAGAAAATGGAGGCAGCTATCAGAGGTTATAATGCTGGACAAGTGGGAACATTGAGGCAGCTATCAGAGCTTATAATACTGGACAAGTGAGAACATGGAGGCAGCTATCAGAGCTTATAATGCTGAACAAGTGAGAACATGGAGGCAGCTATCAGAGCTTATAATGCTGGACAAGTGAGAACATGAACGCAGGTATCAGAGCTTATAATGCTGGACAAGTGAGAACATGGAGGCAGCTATCAGAGCTTATAATGCTGGACAAGTGAGAACATGGAGGCAGCTATCAGAGCTTATAATGCTGGACAAGTGAGAACAAAAAGGCAGCTATCAAAGCTTATAATGCTGGGCAAGTCAGAACATAGAGTCGGCTATCAGAGCTTATAATGCTGGACAAGTGAGAACATAGAGGCAGCTATCAGAACTTATAATGCTGGACAAGTCAGAACATAGAGTCGTCGATCAGAGCTTATAATGCTGGACAAGTGTGAACATGGAGGAGGCTATCAGAGCTTATAATGCTGGACAATTGAGAACATGGAGGCGGCTATCAGAGCTTAAAATACTGGACAAGTAAGAACATGGAGGCAGCTATCAGAGCTTATAATGCTGGACAAGTGAGAACATGGAGACAGCTATCAGAGCTTATAATGCTGGACAAGTGAGAACAATGAGGCAGCTATCAGAGCTTATCATGCTGGACAAGTGAGATTGGGGCAGCTATCAGAGCTTATAATGCTGGACAAAAGAGAACATGGAGGCAGCTATCAGAGCTTATAATGCTGGACAAGTGAAAACATGAAGGCAGGTATCAGGGCTTCTAATGCTGGACAAGAGAGAAAAAGGAGACAGCTATCAGAGCTTATAATACTGGACTAGTGAGAACATGGAGGCAGCTATCAGAGCTTGCAATGCTGGGCAAGTCAGAACATGGAGTCGGCTATCAGGGCTAATAATGCTGGACAAGTGAGAACATGGAGGCAGCTATCAGAGCTTATAATACTGGACAAGTGAGAGCATGGAGGCAGCTATCAAAACTTATAATGCTGGACAATTGAGAACATGAAGGCAGCTATCAGAGCTTATAATGCTGGACAAGTGAAAACATGGAGACAGCTATCAGAGCTTATAATGCTGGACAAGTGAGAACATGGAGGCTGCTATCAGAGCTTATAATGCTGGACAAGTGAGAACATGGAGGCAGCTATGAGAGCTTACAATGCTGGGCAAGTCAGAACATGGAGTCGGCTAATCAGGGCTAATAATGCTGGACAAGTGAGAACATGGAGGCAGCTATCAGAGCTTATAATACTGGTCAAGTGAGAGCATGAAGGCAGCTATCAAAGCTTATAATGCTGGACAAGTGAGAACATGAAGGCAGCTATCAGAGCTTATAATGCTGGACAAGTGAAAACATGCAGACAGCTATCAGAGCTTATAATGCTGGACAAGTGAGAAAATGAAGGCAGCTGTCAGAGCTTATAATGCTGGACAAGTGAGAACAAGGAGGCAGCTGTCAGAGCTAATAATGCTGGACAAGTGAGAACATGGAGGCAGCTATCAGAGCTTATAATGCTGGGCAAGTGAGAACATGGAGGCAGCTATCAGAGCTAATAATGCTGGATAAGTGAGAACATGGAGGCGGCTATCAGAGCTTATAATGCTCGACAAGTGCGAACATTAAGGCAGCAATCAAAGCTTATAATGCGGGACAAGTGAGAACATGAAGGCAGCTATCAAAGCTTATAATGCTGGACAAGTGAGAACATTAAGGCAGCTATCAGAGCTTATAATGCTGGACAAGTGAGAACATGGAGGCAGCTATCAGAGCTTATAATGCTGGACAAGTGAGAACATAGAGGCAGCTATCAGAACTTATAATGCTGGACAAGTCAGAACATAGAGGCGGCGATCAGAGCTTATAATGCTGGACAAGTGAGAACATGGAGGCGGCTATCAGAGCTTATAATGCTGGACAAGTGAGACCATGGAGGCGGCTATCAGAGCTTAAAATACTGGACAAGTGAGAACATGGAGGCAGCTATCAGAGCTTATAATGCTGGACAAGTGAGAACATGGAGACAGCTATCAGAGCTTATAATGCTAGACAAGTGAGAACAAGGAGGCAGCTATCAGAGCTTATCATGCTGGACAAGTGAGATTGGGGCAGCTATCAGAGCTTATAATGCTGGACAAAAGAGAACATGGAGGCAGCTATCAGAGCTTCTAATGCTGGACAAGTGAAAACATGAAGGCAGGTATCAGGACTTCTAATGCTGGACAAGAGAGAACAAGGAGACAGCTATCAGAGCTTATAATACTGGACTAGTGAGAACATGGAGGCAGCTATCAGAGCTTAAAATGCTGGACAAGTGAAAACATGGAGGTGAGAACATGGAGGCAGCTATCAGAGTTTATAATACTGGACAAGTGAGAGCATTGAGGCAGCTATCAGAGCTTATAATACTGGACAAGTGAGAGCATGGAGGCAGCTATCAAAACTTATAATGCTGGACAAGTGAGAACATGAAGGCAGCTATCAGAGCTTATAATGCTGGACAAGTGAAAACATGGAGACAGCTATCGGAGCTTATAATGCTGGACAAGTGAGAACATGGAGGCAGCTATCAGAGCTTATAATGCTGGACAAGTGAGAACATGGAGGCAGCTATGAGAGCTTACAATGCTGGGCAAGTCAGAACATGGAGTCGGCTATCAGGGCTAATAATGCTGGACAAGTGAGAACATGGAGGCAGCTATCAGAGCTTATAATACTGGACAAGTGAGAGCATGAAGGCAGCTATAAAAGCTTATAATGCTGGACAAGTGAGGATGAAGGTAGCTATCAGAGCTTATAATGCTGGACAAGTGAAAACATGGAGACAGCTATCAGAGCTTATAATGCTGGACAAGTGAGAACATGAAGGCAGCTGTCAGAGCTTATAATGCTGGACAAGTGAGAACAAGGAGGCAGCTGTCAGAGCTAATAATGCTGGACAAGTGAGAACATGGAGGCAGCTATCAGAGCTTATAATGCTGGGCAAGTGAGAACATGGAGGCAGCTATCAGAGCTAATAATGCTGGATAAGTGAGAACATGGAGGCGGCTATCAGAGCTTATAATGCTGGACAAGTGAGAACATGGAGGCAGCTATCAGAGCTTATAATGCTGGACTAGTGAGAAAATGGAGGCAGCTATCAGAGCTTATAATGCTGGACAAGTGAGAAAATGGTGGCAGCTATCAGAGCTTATAATGCTGGACAAGTGAGAACATGGACGCAGGTATCAGAGCTTATAATGCTGGACAAGTGAGAACATGGAGGCAGCTATCAGAGCTTATAATTCTGGACAAGTGAGAACATGGAGGCAGCTATCAGAGCTTATAATGCTGGATAATTGAGAACATGGAGGCAGCTATCAGAGCTTTTAATGCTGAACAAGTGAGAACATGGAGGCAGCTATTAGAGATTATAATGTTGGACAAGTGAGAACATGGAGGTAGGTATCAGAGCTTGCAATGCTGGACAATTGAGAACATGGAGGCAGCTATCAGAGCTTATAATGCTTGACAAGTGAGAACACAGAGGCAGTTATCAGAGCTTATAATGCTGGACAAGTGAGAACATGGAGGCAGCTATCGGAGCTTATAATGCTGGACAAGTGAGAACACAGAGGCAGTTATCAGAGCTTATAATGCTGGACAAGTGAGAACATGGAGGCAGCTATCAGAGCTTATAATGCTGGACAAGTGAGAACATGGAGGCAGCTATCAGAGCTTATAATGCTGGACAAGTGAGAACATGGATGCATCTATCGGAGCTTATAATGTTGGACAAGTGAGAACACGGAGGCAGCTATCAGAGCTTATAATGCTGGACAAGTGAGAACACGGAGGCAGCTATCGGAGCTTATAATGCTGGACAAGTGAGAACAAAAAGGCAGCTATCAAAGCTTATAATGCTGGGCAAGTCAGAACATAGAGTCGGCTATCAGAGCTTATAATGCTGGACAAGTGAGAACATAGAGGCAGCTATCAGAACTTATAATGCTGGACAAGTGAGAACATTAAGGCAGCTATCATAGCTTATAATGCTGGACAAGTGAGGACATGGAGGCAGCTATCAGAGCTTATAATGCTGGACAAGTGAGAACATGCAGGCAGCTATCAGAGCTTATAATGCTGGACAAGTGAGAACATGGAGGCAGCTATCAGAGCTTATAATGCTGGACAAGTGAGAACATGAACGCAGCTATCGGAGCTTATAATGCTGGACAAGTGAGAACACGGAGGCAGTTATCAGAGCTTATAATGCTGGACAAGTGAGAACATGGAGGTAGCTATCAGAGCTTATAATGCTGGACAAGTGAGAACATGTAGGCAACTATCAGAGCTTATAATGCTGGATAAGTGAGAAAATCGAGGCAGCTATCAGATGTTATAATGCTGGACAAGTGGGAACATTGAGGCAGCTATCAGAGCTTATAATACTGGACAAGTGAGAACATGGAGGCAGCTATCAGAGCTTATAATGCTGAACAAGTGAGAACATGGAGGCAGCTATCAGAGCTTATAATGCTGGACAAGTGAGAACATGAACGCAGGTATCAGAGCTTATAATGCTGGACAAGTGAGAACATGGAGGCAGCTATCAGAGCTTATAATGCTGGACAAGTGAGAACATGGAGGCAGCTATCAGAGCTTATAATGCTGGACAAGTGAGAACAAAAAGGCAGCTATCAAAGCTTATAATGCTGGGCAAGTCAGAACATAGAGGCGGCTATCAGAGCTTAAAATACTGGACAAGTGAGAACATGGAGGCAGCTATCAGAGCTTATAATGCTGGACAAGTGAGAACATGGAGACAGCTATCAGAGCTTATAATGCTGGACAAGTGAGAACAAGGAGGCAGCTATCAGAGCTTAACATGCTGGACAAGTGAGATTGGGGCAGCTATCAGAGCTTATAATGCTGGACAAAAGAGAACATGGAGGTAGCTACCAGAGCTTATAATGCTGGACAAGAGAGAACAAGGAGACAGCTATCAGGGCTTATAATACTGGACTAGTGAGAACATGGAGGCAGCTATCAGAGCTTACAATGCTGGGCAAGTCAGAACATGGAGTCGGCTATCAGGGCTAATAATGCTGGACAAGTGGGAACATGGAGGCAGCTATCAGAGCTTATAATACTGGACAAGTGAGAGCATGGAGGCAGCTATCAGAGCTTATAATGCTGGACAAGTGAGAACATGGAGACAGCTATCAGAGCTTATAATGCTGGACAAGTGAGAACAAGGAGGCAGCTATCAGAGCTTATCATGCTGGACAAGTGAGATTGGGGCAGCTATCAGAGCTTATAATGCTGGACAAAAGAGAACATGGAGGTAGCTATCAGGGCTTCTAATGCTGGACAAGAGAGAACAAGGAGACAGCTATCAGGGCTTATAATACTGGACTAGTGAGAACATGGAGGCAGCTATCAGAGCTTACAATGCTGGGCAAGTCAGAACATGGAGTCGGCTATCAGGGCTAATAATGCTGGACAAGTGGGAACATGGAGGCAGCTATCAGAGCTTATAATACTGGACAAGTGAGAGCATGGAGGCAGCTATCAAAACTTATAATGCTGGACAATTGAGAACATGAAGGCAGCTATCAGAGCTTATAATGCTGGACAAGTGAAAACATGGAAACAGCTATCAGAGCTTATAATGCTGGACAAGTGAGAACATGGAGGCAGCTATCAGAGCTTATAATGCTGGACAAGTGAGAACATGGAGGCAGCTATGAGAGCTTACAATGCTGGGCAAGTCAGAACATGGAGTCGGCTATCAGGGCTAATAATGCTGGACAAGTGAGAACATGGAGGCAGCTATCAGAGCTTATAATACTGGACAAGTGAGAGCATGAAGGCAGCTATCAAAGCTTATAATGCTGGACAAGTGAGAACATGAAGGCAGCTATCAGAGCTTATAATGCTGGACAAGTGAAAACATGGAGACAGCTATCAGAGCTTATAATGCTGGACAAGTGAGAAAATGAAGGCAGCTGTCAGAGATTATAATGCTGGACAAGTGAGAACAAGGAGGCAGCTGTCAGAGCTAATAATGCTGGACAAGTGAGAACATGGAGGCAGCTATCAGAGCTTATAATGCTGGGCAAGTGAGAACATGGAGGCAGCTATCAGAGCTAATAATGCTGGATAAGTGAGAACATGGAGGCGGCTATCAGAGCTTATAATGCTCGACAAGTGCGAACATTAAGGCAGCAATCAAAGCTTATAATGCGGGACAAGTTCGAACATGAAGGCAGCTATCAAAGCTTATAATGCTGGACAAGTGAGAACATTAAGGCAGCTATCAGAGCTTATAATGCTGGACAAGTGAGAACATGGAGGCAGCTATCAGAGCTTATAATGCTGGACAAGTGAGAACATAGAGGCAGCTATCAGAACTTATAATGCTGGACAAGTCAGAACATAGAGGCGGCGATCAGAGCTTATAATGCTGGACAAGTGAGAACATGGAGGCAGCTATCAGAGCTTATAATGCTGGACAAGTGAGAACATGGAGGCAGCTATCAGAGCTTAAAATACTGGACAAGTGAGAACATGGAGGCAGCTATCAGAGCTTATAATGCTGGACAAGTGAGAACATGGAGACAGCTATCAGAGCTTATAATGCTGGACAAGTGAGAACAAGGAGGCAGCTATCAGAGCTTATCATGCTGGACAAGTGAGATTGGGGCAGCTATCAGAGCTTATAATGCTGGACAAAAGAGAACATGGAGGTAGCTATCAGAGCTTATAATGCTGGACAAGAGAGAAAAAGGAGACAGCTATCAGGGCTTATAATACTGGACTAGTGAGAACATGGAGGCAGCTATCAGAGCTTACAATGCTGGGCAAGTCAGAACATGGAGTCGGCTATCAGGGCTAATAATGCTGGACAAGTGGGAACATGGAGGCAGCTATCAGAGCTTATAATACTGGACAAGTGAGAGCATGGAGGCAGCTATCAGAGCTTGCAATGCTGGACAATTGAGAACATGGAGGCAGCTATCAGAGCTTATAATGCTTGACAAGTGAGAACACAGAGGCAGTTATCAGAGCTTATAATGCTGGACAAGTGAGAACATGGAGGCAGCTATCGGAGCTTATAATGCTGGACAAGTGAGAACACAGAGGCAGTTATCAGAGCTTATAATGCTGGACAAGTGAGAACATGGAGGCAGCTATCAGAGCTTATAATGCTGGACAAGTGAGAACATGGAGGCAGCTATCAGAGCTTATAATGCTGGACAAGTGAGAACATGGATGCATCTATCGGAGCTTATAATGTTGGACAAGTGAGAACACGGAGGCAGCTATCAGAGCTTATAATGCTGGACAAGTGAGAACACGGAGGCAGCTATCGGAGCTTATAATGCTGGACATGTGAGAACAAAAAGGCAGCTATCAAAGCTTATAATGCTGGGCAAGTCAGAACATAGAGTCGGCTATCAGAGCTTATAATGCTGGACAAGTGAGAACATAGAGGCAGCTATCAGAACTTATAATGCTGGACTAGTGAGAACATTAAGGCAGCTATCATAGCTTATAATGCTGGACAAGTGAGGACATGGAGGCAGCTATCAGAGCTTATAATGCTGGACAAGTGAGAACATGCAGGCAGCTATCAGAGCTTATAATGCTGGACAAGTGAGAACATGGAGGCAGCTATCAGAGCTTATAATGCTGGACAAGTGAGAACATGAACGCAGCTATCGGAGCTTATAATGCTGGACAAGTGAGAACACGGAGGCAGTTATCAGAGCTTATAATGCTGGACAAGTGAGAACATGGAGGTAGCTATCAGAGCTTATAATGCTGGACAAGTGAGAACATGTAGGCAACTATCAGAGCTTATAATGCTGGATAAGTGAGAAAATGGAGGCAGCTATCAGATGTTATAATGCTGGACAAGTGGGAACATTGAGGCAGCTATCAGAGCTTATAATACTGGACAAGTGAGAACATGGAGGCAGCTATCAGAGCTTATAATGCTGAACAAGTGAGAACATGGAGGCAGCTATCAGAGCTTATAATGCTTGACAAGTGAGAACATGGAGGCAGCTATCAGAGCTTATAATGCTGGACAAGTGAGAGCAAAAAGGCAGCTATCAAAGCTTATAATGCTGGGCAAGTCAGAACATAGAGGCGGCTATCAGAGCTTAAAATACTGGACAAGTGAGAACATGGAGGCAGCTATCAGAGCTTATAATGCTGGACAAGTGAGAACATGGAGACAGCTATCAGAGCTTATAATGCTGGACAAGTGAGAACAAGGAGGCAGCTATCAGAGCTTATCATGCTGGACAAGTGAGATTGGGGCAGCTATCAGAGCTTATAATGCTGGACAAAAGAGAACATGGAGGTAGCTATCAGAGCTTATAATGCTGGACAAGAGAGAACAAGGAGACAGCTATCAGGGCTTATAATACTGGACTAGTGAGAACATGGAGGCAGCTATCAGAGCTTACAATGCTGGGCAAGTCAGAACATGGAGTCGGCTATCAGGGCTAATAATGCTGGACAAGTGGGAACATGGAGGCAGCTATCAGAGCTTATAATACTGGACAAGTGAGAGCATGGAGGCAGCTATCAGAGCTTGTAATGCTGGACAAGTGAGAACATGGAGACAGCTATCAGAGCTTATAATGCTGGACAAGTGAGAACAAGGAGGCAGCTATCAGAGCTTATCATGCTGGACAAGTGAGATTGGGGCAGCTATCAGAGCTTATAATGCTGGACAAAAGAGAACATGGAGGTAGCTATCAGGGCTTCTAATGCTGGACAAGAGAGAACAAGGAGACAGCTATCAGGGCTTATAATACTGGACTAGTGAGAACATGGAGGCAGCTATCAGAGCTTACAATGCTGGGCAAGTCAGAACATGGAGTCGGCTATCAGGGCTAATAATGCTGGACAAGTGGGAACATGGAGGCAGCTATCAGAGCTTATAATACTGGACAAGTGAGAGCATGGAGGCAGCTATCAAAACTTATAATGCTGGACAATTGAGAACATGAAGGCAGCTATCAGAGCTTATAATGCTGGACAAGTGAAAACATGGAGACAGCTATCAGAGCTTATAATGCTGGACAAGTGAGAACATGGAGGCAGCTATCAGAGCTTATAATGCTGGACAAGTGAGAACATGGAGGCAGCTATGAGAGCTTACAATGCTGGGCAAGTCAGAACATGGAGTCGGCTATCAGGGCTAATAATGCTGGACAAGTGAGAACATGGAGGCAGCTATCAGAGCTTATAATACTGGACAAGTGAGAGCATGAAGGCAGCTATCAAAGCTTATAATGCTGGACAAGTGAGAACATGAAGGCAGCTATCAGAGCTTATAATGCTGGACAAGTGAAAACATGGAGACAGCTATCAGAGCTTATAATGCTGGACAAGTGAGAAAATGAAGGCAGCTGTCAGAGATTATAATGCTGGACAAGTGAGAACAAGGAGGCAGCTGTCAGAGCTAATAATGCTGGACAAGTGAGAACATGGAGGCAGCTATCAGAGCTTATAATGCTGGGCAAGTGAGAACATGGAGGCAGCTATCAGAGCTAATAATGCTGGATAAGTGAGAACATGGAGGCGGCTATCAGAGCTTATAATGCTCGACAAGTGCGAACATTAAGGCAGCAATCAAAGCTTATAATGCGGGACAAGTTCGAACATGAAGGCAGCTATCAAAGCTTATAATGCTGGACAAGTGAGAACATTAAGGCAGCTATCAGAGCTTATAATGCTGGACAAGTGAGAACATGGAGGCAGCTATCAGAGCTTATAATGCTGGACAAGTGAGAACATAGAGGCAGCTATCAGAACTTATAATGCTGGACAAGTCAGAACATAGAGGCGGCGATCAGAGCTTATAATGCTGGACAAGTGAGAACATGGAGGCAGCTATCAGAGCTTATAATGCTAGACAAGTGAGAACATGGAGGCAGCTATCAGAGCTTAAAATACTGGACAAGTGAGAACATGGAGGCAGCTATCAGAGCTTATAATGCTGGACAAGTGAGAACATGGAGACAGCTATCAGAGCTTATAATGCTGGACAAGTGAGAACAAGGAGGCAGCTATCAGAGCTTATCATGCTGGACAAGTGAGATTGGGGCAGCTATCAGAGCTTATAATGCTGGACAAAAGAGAACATGGAGGTAGCTATCAGAGCTTATAATGCTGGACAAGAGAGAAAAAGGAGACAGCTATCAGGGCTTATAATACTGGACTAGTGAGAACATGGAGGCAGCTATCAGAGCTTACAATGCTGGGCAAGTCAGAACATGGAGTCGGCTATCAGGGCTAATAATGCTGGACAAGTGGGAACATGGAGGCAGCTATCAGAGCTTATAATACTGGACAAGTGAGAGCATGGAGGCAGCTATCAGAGCTTGCAATGCTGGACAATTGAGAACATGGAGGCAGCTATCAGAGCTTATAATGCTTGACAAGTGAGAACACAGAGGCAGTTATCAGAGCTTATAATGCTGGACAAGTGAGAACATGGAGGCAGCTATCGGAGCTTATAATGCTGGACAAGTGAGAACACAGAGGCAGTTATCAGAGCTTATAATGCTGGACAAGTGAGAACATGGAGGCAGCTATCAGAGCTTATAATGCTGGACAAGTGAGAACATGGAGGCAGCTATCAGAGCTTATAATGCTGGACAAGTGAGAACATGGATGCATCTATCGGAGCTTATAATGTTGGACAAGTGAGAACACGGAGGCAGCTATCAGAGCTTATAATGCTGGACAAGTGAGAACACGGAGGCAGCTATCGGAGCTTATAATGCTGGACATGTGAGAACAAAAAGGCAGCTATCAAAGCTTATAATGCTGGGCAAGTCAGAACATAGAGTCGGCTATCAGAGCTTATAATGCTGGACAAGTGAGAACATAGAGGCAGCTATCAGAACTTATAATGCTGGACAAGTGAGAACATTAAGGCAGCTATCATAGCTTATAATGCTGGACAAGTGAGGACATGGAGGCAGCTATCAGAGCTTATAATGCTGGACAAGTGAGAACATGCAGGCAGCTATCAGAGCTTATAATGCTGGACAAGTGAGAACATGGAGGCAGCTATCAGAGCTTATAATGCTGGACAAGTGAGAACATGAACGCAGCTATCGGAGCTTATAATGCTGGACAAGTGAGAACACGGAGGCAGTTATCAGAGCTTATAATGCTGGACAAGTGAGAACATGGAGGTAGCTATCAGAGCTTATAATGCTGGACAAGTGAGAACATGTAGGCAACTATCAGAGCTTATAATGCTGGATAAGTGAGAAAATGGAGGCAGCTATCAGATGTTATAATGCTGGACAAGTGGGAACATTGAGGCAGCTATCAGAGCTTATAATACTGGACAAGTGAGAACATGGAGGCAGCTATCAGAGCTTATAATGCTGAACAAGTGAGAACATGGAGGCAGCTATCAGAGCTTATAATGCTTGACAAGTGAGAACATGGAGGCAGCTATCAGAGCTTATAATGCTGGACAAGTGAGAGCAAAAAGGCAGCTATCAAAGCTTATAATGCTGGGCAAGTCAGAACATAGAGGCGGCTATCAGAGCTTAGAATACTGGACAAGTGAGAACATGGAGGCAGCTATCAGAGCTTATAATGCTGGACAAGTGAGAACATGGAGACAGCTATCAGAGCTTATAATGCTGGACAAGTGAGAACAAGGAGGCAGCTATCAGAGCTTATCATGCTGGACAAGTGAGATTGGGGCAGCTATCAGAGCTTATAATGCTGGACAAAAGAGAACATGGAGGTAGCTATCAGAGCTTATAATGCTGGACAAGAGAGAACAAGGAGACAGCTATCAGGGCTTATAATACTGGACTAGTGAGAACATGGAGGCAGCTATCAGAGCTTACAATGCTGGGCAAGTCAGAACATGGAGTCGGCTATCAGGGCTAATAATGCTGGACAAGTGGGAACATGGAGGCAGCTATCAGAGCTTATAATACTGGACAAGTGAGAGCATGGAGGCAGCTATCAGAGCTTGTAATGCTGGACAAGTGAGAACATGGAGACAGCTATCAGAGCTTATAATGCTGGACAAGTGAGAACAAGGAGGCAGCTATCAGAGCTTATCATGCTGGACAAGTGAGATTGGGGCAGCTATCAGAGCTTATAATGCTGGACAAAAGAGAACATGGAGGTAGCTATCAGGGCTTCTAATGCTGGACAAGAGAGAACAAGGAGACAGCTATCAGGGCTTATAATACTGGACTAGTGAGAACATGGAGGCAGCTATCAGAGCTTACAATGCTGGGCAAGTCAGAACATGGAGTCGGCTATCAGGACTAATAATGCTGGACAAGTGGGAACATGGAGGCAGCTATCAGAGCTTATAATACTGGACAAGTGAGAGCATGGAGGCAGCTATCAAAACTTATAATGCTGGACAATTGAGAACATGAAGGCAGCTATCAGAGCTTATAATGCTGGACAAGTGAAAACATGGAGACAGCTATCAGAGCTTATAATGCTGGACAAGTGAGAACATGGAGGCAGCTATCAGAGCTTATAATGCTGGACAAGTGAGAACATGGAGGCAGCTATGAGAGCTTACAATGCTGGGCAAGTCAGAACATGGAGTCGGCTATCAGGGCTAATAATGCTGGACAAGTGAGAACATGGAGGCAGCTATCAGAGCTTATAATACTGGACAAGTGAGAGCATGAAGGCAGCTATCAAAGCTTATAATGCTGGACAAGTGAGAACATGAAGGCAGCTATCAGAGCTTATAATGCTGGACAAGTGAAAACATGGAGACAGCTATCAGAGCTTATAATGCTGGACAAGTGAGAAAATGAAGGCAGCTGTCAGAGATTATAATGCTGGACAAGTGAGAACAAGGAGGCAGCTGTCAGAGCTAATAATGCTGGACAAGTGAGAACATGGAGGCAGCTATCAGAGCTTATAATGCTGGGCAAGTGAGAACATGGAGGCAGTTATCAGAGCTAATAATGCTGGATAAGTGAGAACATGGAGGCGGCTATCAGAGCTTATAATGCTCGACAAGTGCGAACATTAAGGCAGCAATCAAAGCTTATAATGCGGGACAAGTTCGAACATGAAGGCAGCTATCAAAGCTTATAATGCTGGACAAGTGAGAACATTAAGGCAGCTATCAGAGCTTATAATGCTGGACAAGTGAGAACATGGAGGCAGCTATCAGAGCTTATAATGCTGGACAAGTGAGAACATAGAGGCAGCTATCAGAACTTATAATGCTGGACAAGTCAGAACATAGAGGCGGCGATCAGAGCATATAATGCTGGACAAGTGAGAACATGGAGGCAGCTATCAGAGCTTATAATGCTGGACAAGTGAGAACATGGAGGCAGCTATCAGAGCTTAAAATACTGGACAAGTGAGAACATGGAGGCAGCTATCAGAGCTTATAATGCTGGACAAGTGAGAACATGGAGACAGCTATCAGAGCTTATAATGCTGGACAAGTGAGAACAAGGAGGCAGCTATCAGAGCTTATCATGCTGGACAAGTGAGATTGGGGCAGCTATCAGAGCTTATAATGCTGGACAAAAGAGAACATGGAGGCAGCTATCAGAGCTTCTAATGCTGGACAAGTGAAAACATGAAGGCAGGTATCAGGGCTTCTAATGCTGGACAAGAGAGAACAAGGAGACAGCTATCAGAGCTTATAATACTGGACTAGTGAGAACATGGAGGCAGCTATCAGAGCTTAAAATGCTGGACAAGTGAGAACATGGAGGTGAGAACATGGAGGCAGCTATCAGAGTTTATAATACTGGACAAGTGAGAGCATTGAGGCAGCTATCAGAGCTTATAATACTGGACAAGTGAGAGCATGGAGGCAGCTATCAAAACTAATAGTGCTGGACAAGTGAGAACATGAAGGCAGCTATCAGAGCTTATAATGCTGGACAAGTGAAAACATGGAGACAGCTATCAGAGCTTATAATGCTGGACAAGTGAGAACATGGAGGCAGCTATCAGAGCTTATAATGCTGGACAAGTGAGAACATGGAGGCAGCTATGAGAGCTTACAATGCTGGGCAAGTCAGAACATGGAGTCGGCTATCAGGGCTAATAATGCTGGACAAGTGAGAACATGGAGGCAGCTATCAGAGCTTATAATACTGGACAAGTGAGAGCATGAAGGCAACTATCAAAGCTTATAATGCTGCACAAGTGAGAACATGAAGGCAGCTATCAGAGCTTATAATGCTGGACAAGTGAAAACATGGAGACAGCTATCAGAGCTTATAATGCTGGACAAGTGAGAAAATGAAGGCAGCTGTCAGAGATTATAATGCTGGACAAGTGAGAACAAAGAGGCAGCTGTCAGAGCTAATAATGCTGGACAAGTGAGAACATGGAGGCAGCTATCAGAGCTTATAATGCTGGGCAAGTGAGAACATGGAGGCAGCTATCAGAGCTAATAATGCTGGATAAGTGAGAACATGGAGGCGGCTATCAGAACTTATAATGCTCGACAAGTGCGAACATTAAGGCAGCAATCAAAGCTTATAATGCGGGACAAGTTCGAACATGAAGGCAGCTATCAAAGGTTATAATGCTGGACAAGTGAGAACATTAATGCAGTTATCAGAGCTTATAATGCTGGACAAGTGAGAACATGGAGGCAGCTATCAGAGCTTATAATGCTGGACAAGTGAGAACATAGAGGCAGCTATCAGAACTTATAATGCTGGACAAGTCAGAACATAGAGGCGGCGATCAGAGCTTATAATGCTGGACAAGTGAGAACATGGAGGCAGCTATCAGAGCTTATAATGCTGGACAAGTGAGAACATGGAGGCAGCTATCAGAGCTTAAAATACTGGACAAGTGAGAACATGGAGGCAGCTATCAGAGCTTATAATGCTGGACAAGTGAGAACATGGATACAGCTATCAGAGCTTATAATGCTGGACAAGTGAGAACAAGGAGGCAGCTATCAGAGCTTATCATGCTGGACAAGTGAGATTGGGGCAGCTATCAGAGCTTATAATGCTGGACAAAAGAGAACATGGAGGCAGCTATCAGAGCTTCTAATGCTGGACAAGTGAAAACATGAAGGCAGCTATCAGAGCTTAAAATGCTGGACAAGTGAGAACATGGAGGTGAGAACATGGAGGCAGCTATCAGAGTTTATAATACTGGACAAGTGAGAGCATTGAGGCAGCTATCAGAGCTTATAATACTGGACAAGTGAGAGCATGGAGGCAGCTATCAAAACTTATAATGCTGGACAAGTGAGAACATGAAGGCAGCTATCAGAGCTTATAATGCTGGACAAGTGAAAACACGGAGACAGCTATCAGAGCTTATAATGCTGGACAAGTGAGAACATGGAGGCAGCTATCAGAGCTTATAATGCTGGACAAGTGAGAACATGGAGGCAGCTATGAGAGCTTACAATGCTGGGCAAGTCAGAACATGGAGTCGGCTATCAGGGCTAATAATGCTGGACAAGTGAGAACATGGAGGCAGCTATCAGAGCTTATAATACTGGACAAGTGAGAGCATGAAGGCAGCTATCAAAGCTTATAATGCTGGACAAGTGAGAGCATGAAGGCATCTATCAGAGCTTATAATGCTGGACATGTGAAAACATGGAGACAGCTATCAGAGCTTATAATGCTGGACAAGTGAGAACATGAAGGCAGCTGTCAGAGCTTATAATGCTGGACAAGTGAGAACAAGGAGGCAGCTGTCAGAGCTAATAATGCTGGACAAGTGAGAACATGGAGGCAGCTATCAGAGCTTATAATGCTGGGCAAGTGAGAACATGGATCCAGCTATCAGAGCTAATAATGCTGGATAAGTGAGAACATGGAGGCGGCTATCAGAGCTTATAATGCTGGACAAGTGCGAACATGGAGGCAGCTATCAAAGCTTATAATGCTGGACAAGTGAGAACATTAAGGCAGCTATCAGAGCTTATAATGCTGGACAAGTGAGAACATGGAGGCAGCTATCAGAGCTTATAATGCTGGACTAGTGAGAAAATGGAGGCAGCTATCAGAGCTTATAATGCTGGACAAGTGAGAAAATGGTGGCAGCTATCAGAGCTTATAATGCTGGACAAGTGAGAACATGAACGCAGGTATCAGAGCTTATAATGCCGGACAAGTGAGAACATGGAGGCAGCTATCAGAGCTTATAATTCTGGACAAGTGAGAACATGGAGGCAGCTATCAGAGCTTATAATGCTGGATAATTGAGAACATGGAGGCAGCTATCAGAGCTTTTAATGCTGGACAAGTGAGAACATGGAGGCAGCTATCAAAGCTTATAATGCTGGACAAGTGAGAACATTAAGGCAGCTATCAGAGCTTATAATGCTGGACAAGTGAGAACATGGAGGCAGCTATCAGAGCTTATAATGCTGGACTAGTGAGAAAATGGAGGCAGCTATCAGAGCTTATAATGCTGCACAAGTGAGAAAATGGTGGCAGCTATCAGAGCTTATAATGCTGGACAAGTGAGAACATGGACGCAGGTATCAGAGCTTATAATGCTGGACAAGTGAGAACATGGAGGCAGCTATCAGAGCTTATAATTCTGGACAAGTGAGAACATGGAGGCAGCTATCAGAGCTTATAATGCTGGATAATTGAGAACATGGAGGCAGCTATCAGAGCTTTTAATGCTGGACAAGTGAGAACATGGAGGCAGCTATCAGAGCTTATAATGCTGGACAAGTGAGAACATGGAGGTAGCTATCAGAGCTTGCAATGCTGGACAAGTGAGAACATGGAGGCAGCTATCAGAGCTTATAATGCTGGACAAGTGAGAACACAGAGGCAGTTATCAGAGCTTATAATGCTGGACAAGTGAGAACATGGAGGCAGCTATCGGAGCTTATAATGCTGGACAAGTGAGAACATGGAGGCAGCTATCAGAGCTTATAATGCTGGACAAGTGAGAACATGGAGGCAGCTATGAGAGCTTACAATGCTGGGCAAGTCAGAACATGGAGTCGGCTATCAGGGCTAATAATGCTGGACAAGTGAGAACATGGAGGCAGCTATCAGAGCTTATAATACTGGACAAGTGAGAGCATGAAGGCAGCTATCAAAGCTCATAATGCTGGACAAGTGAGAAAATGAAGGCAGCTGTCAGAGATTATAATGCTGGACAAGTGAGAACAAAGAGGCAGCTGTCAGAGCTAATAATGCTGGACAAGTGATAACATGGAGGCAGCTATCAGAGCTTATAATGCTGGGCAAGTGAGAACATGGAGGCAGCTATCAGAGCTAATATTGCTGGATAAGTGAGAACATGGAGGCGGCTATCAGAACTTATAATGCTCGACAAGTGCGAACATTAAGGCAGCAATCAAAGCTTATAATGCGGGACAAGTTCGAACATGAAGGCAGCTATCAAAGCTTATAATGCTGGACAAGTGAGAACATTAATGCAGCTATCAGAGCTTATAATGCTGGACAAGTGAGAACATAGAGGCAGCTATCAGAGCTTATAATGCTGGACAAGTGAGAACATAGAGGCAGCTATCAGAACTTATAATGCTGGACAAGTCAGAACATAGAGGCGGCGATCAGAGCTTATAATGCTGGACAAGTGAGAACATGGAGGCAGCTATCAGAGCTTATAATGCTGGACAAGTGAGAACATGGAGGCAGCTATCAGAGCTTAAAATACTGGACAAGTGAGAACATGGAGGCAGCTATCAGAGCTTATAATGCTGGACAAGTGAGAACATGGAGACAGCTATCAGAGCTTATAATGCTGGACAAGTGAGAACAAGGAGGCAGCTATCAGAGCTTATCATGCTGGACAAGTGAGATTGGGGCAGCTATCAGAGCTTATAATGCTGGACAAAAGAGAACATGGAGGCAGCTATCAGAGCTTCTAATGCTGGACAAGTGAAAACATGAAGGCAGGTATCAGGGCTTCTAATGCTGGACAAGAGAGAGCAAGGAGACAGCTATCAGAGCTTATAATACTGGACTAGTGAGAACATGGAGGCAGCTATCAGAGCTTAAAATGCTGGACAAGTGAGAACATGGAGGTGAGAACATGGAGGCAGCTATCAGAGTTTATAATACTGGACAAGTGAGAGCATTGAGGCAGCTATCAGAGCTTATAATACTGGACAAGTGAGAGCATGGAGGCAGCTATCAAAACTTATAATGCTGGACAAGTGAAAACATGAAGGCAGCTATCAGAGCTTATAATGCTGGACAAGTGAAAACATGGAGAAAGCTATCAGAGCTTATAATGCTGGACAAGTGAGAACATGGAGGCAGCTATCAGAGCTTATAATGCTGGACAAGTGAGAACATGGAGGCAGCTATGAGAGCTTACAATGCTGGGCAAGTCAGAACATGGAGTCGGCTATCAGGGCTAATAATGCTGGACAAGTGAGAACATGGAGGCAGCTATCAGAGCTTATAATACTGGACAAGTGAGAGCATGAAGGCAGCTATCAAAGCTTATAATGCTGGACAAGTGAGAGCATGAAGGCAGCTATCAGAGCTTATAATGCTGGACAAGTGAAAACATGGAGACAGCTATCAGAGCTTATAATGCTGGACAAGTGAGAACATGAAGGCAGCTGTCAGAGCTTATAATGCTGGACAAGTGAGAACAAGGAGGCAGCTGTCAGAGCTAATAATGCTGGACAAGTGAGAACATGGAGGCAGCTATCAGAGCTTATAATGCTGGGCAAGTGAGAACATGGATCCAGCTATCAGAGCTAATAATGCTGGATAAGTGAGAACATGGAGGCGGCTATCAGAGCTTATAATGCTGGACAAGTGCGAACATGGAGGCAGCTATCAAAGCTTATAATGCTGGACAAGTGAGAACATTAAGGCAGCTATCAGAGCTTATAATGCTGGACAAGTGAGAACATGGAGGCAGCTATCATAGCTTATAATGCTGGACTAGTGAGAAAATGGAGGCAGCTATCAGAGCTTATAATGCTGGACAAGTGAGAAAATGGTGGCAGCTATCAGAGCTTATAATGCTGGACAAGTGAGAACATGGACGCAGGTATCAGAGCTTATAATGCTGGACAAGTGAGAACATGGAGGCAGCTATCAGAGCTTATAATTCTGGACAAGTGAGAACATGGAGGCAGCTATCAGAGCTTATAATGCTGGATAATTGAGAACATGGAGGCAGCTATCAGAGCTTTTAATGCTGGACAAGTGAGAACATGGAGGCAGCTATCAAAGCTTATAATGCTGGACAAGTGAGAACATTAAGGCAGCTATCAGAGCTTATAATGCTGGACAAGTGAGAACATGGAGGCAGCTATCGGAGCTTATAATGCTGGACAAGTGAGAACAAAAAGGCAGCTATCAAAGCTTATAATGCTGGGCAAGTCAGAACATAGAGTCGGCTATCAGAGCTTATAATGCTGGACAAGTGAGAACATAGAGGCAGCTATCAGAACTTATAATGCTGGACAAGTGAGAACATTAAGGCAGCTATCATAGCTTATAATGCTGGACAAGTGAGGACATGGAGGCAGCTATCAGAGCTTATAATGCTGGACAAGTGAGAACATGGAGGCAGCTATCAGAGCTTATAATGCTGGACAAGTGAGAACATGGAGGCAGCTATCAGAGCTTATAATGCTGGACAAGTGAGAACATGAACGCAGCTATCGGAGCTTATAATGCTGGACAAGTGAGAACACGGAGGCAGTTATCAGAGCTTATAATGCTGGACAAGTGAGAACATGGAGGTAGCTATCAAAGCTTATAATGCTGGACAAGTGAGAACATGTAGGCAACTATCAGAGCTTATAATGCTGGATAAGTGAGAAAATGGATTCAGCTATCAGAGGTTATAATGCTCGACAAGTGGGAACATTGAGGCAGCTATCAGAGCTTATAATACTGGACAAGTGAGAACATGGAGGCAGCTATCAGAGCTTATAATGCTGAACAAGTGAGAACATGGAGGCAGCTATCAGAGCTTATAATGCTGGACAAGTGAGAACATGAACGCAGGTATCAGAGCTTATAATGCTGGACAAGTGAGAACATGGAGGCAGCTATCAGAGCTTATAATGCTGGACAAGTGAGAACATGGAGGCAGCTATCAGAGCTTATAATGCTGGACAAGTGAGAACAAAAAGGCAGCTATCAAAGCTTATAATGCTGGGCAAGTGAGAACATAGAGTCGGCTATCGGAGCTTATAATGCTGGACAAGTGAGAACATAGAGGCAGCTATCAGAACTTATAATGCTGGACAAGTCAGAACATAGAGTCGGCGATCAGAGCTTATAATGCTGGACAAGTGAGAACATGGAGGCGGCTATCAGAGCTTATAATGCTGGACAAGTGAGAACATGGAGGCGGCTATCAGAGCTTAAAATACTGGACAAGTGAGAACATGGAGGCAGCTATCAGAGCTTATAATGCTGGACAAGTGAGAACAAGGAGGCAGCTATCAGAGCTTATCATGCTGGACAAGTGAGATTGGGGCAGCTATCAGAGCTTATAATGCTGGACAAAAGAGAACATGGAGGCAGCTATCAGAGCTTATAATGCTGGACAAGTGAAAACATGAAGGCAGGTATCAGGGCTTCTAATGCTGGACAAGAGAGAACAAGGAGACAGCTATCAGAGCTTATAATACTGGACTAGTGAAAACATGGAGGCAGCTATCAGAGCTTAAAATGCTGGAAAAGTGAGAACATGGAGGTGAGAACATGGAGGCAGCTATCAGAGTTTATAATACTGGACAAGTGAGAGCATTGAGGCATCTATCAGAGCTTATAATACTGGACAAGTGAGAACATGAAGGCAACTATCAGAGCTTATAATGCTGGAAAAATGAGAACATGGAGGCAGCTATCAGAGCTTATAATGCTGGACAAGTGAGAACATGGAGGCAGCTATCAGAGCTTACAATGCTGGGCAAGTGAGAGCATGGAGGCAGCTATCAAAACTTATAATGCTGGACAAGTGAGAACATGAAGGCAGCTATTAGAGCTTATACTGCTGGACAAGTGAAAACATGGCGACAGCTATCAGAGCTTCTAATGCTGGACAAGTGAGAACATGGAGGCAGCTATGAGAGCTTATAATGCTGGGCAAGTCAGAACATGGAGTCGGCTATCAGGGCTAATAATGCTGGACAAGTGAGAACATGGAGGTAGCTATCAGAGCTTATAATACTGGACAAGTGAGAGCATGAAGGCAGCTATCAAAGCTTATAATGCTGGACAAGTGAGAACATGAAGGCAGCTATCAGAGCTTATAATGCTGGACAAGTGAAAACATGGAGACAGCTATCAGAACTTATAAAGCTGGACAAGTGAGAACAAGGAGGCAGCTGTCAGAGCTTATAATGCTGGACAAGTGAGAACATAGAGGCAGCTATCAGAACTTATAATGCTGGACAAGTCAGAACATAGAGTCGGCGATCAGAGCTTATAATGCTGGACAAGTGAGAACATGGAGGCGGCTATCAGAGCTTATAATGCTGGACAAGTGAGAACATGGAGGCGGCTATCAGAGCTTAAAATACTGGACAAGTGAGAACATGGAGGCAGCTATCAGAGCTTATAATGCTGGACAAGTGAGAACAAGGAGGCAGCTATCAGAGCGTATCATGCTGGTCAAGTGAGATTGGGGCAGCTATCAGAGCTTATAATGCTGGACAAAAGAGAACATGGAGGCAGCTATCAGAGCTTATAATGCTGGACAAGTGAAAACATGAAGGCAGGTATCAGGGCTTCTAATGCTGGACAAGAGAGAACAAGGAGACAGCTATCAGAGCTTATAATACTGGACTAGTGAGAACATGGAGGCAGCTATCAGAGCTTAAAATGCTGGACAAGTGAGAACATGGAGGTGAGAACATGGAGGCAGCTATCAGAGTTTATAATACTGGACAAGTGAGAGCATTGAGGCATCTTTCAGAGCTTATAATACTGGACAAGTGAGAACATGAAGGCAGCTATCAGAGCTTATAATGCTGGAAAAATGAGAACATGGAGGCAGCTATCAGAGCTTATAATGCTGGACAAGTGAGAACATGGAGGCAGCTATCAGAGCTTACAATGCTGGGCAAGTCAGAACATGGAGTCGGCTATCAGGGCTAATAATGCTGGACGAGTGAGAACATGGAGGCAGCTATCAGAGCTTATAATACTGGACAAGTGAGAGCATGGAGGCAGCTATCAAAACTTATAATGCTGGACAAGTGAGAACATGAAGGCAGCTATCAGAGCTTATAATGCTGGACAAGTGAAAACATGGCGACAGCTATCAGAGCTTATAATGCTGGACAAGTGAGAACATGGAGGCAGCTATCAGAGCTTGTAATGCTGGACAAGTGAGAACATGGAGGCAGCTATGAGAGCTTACAATGCTGGGCAAGTCAGAACATGGAGTCGGCTATCAGGGCTAATAATGCTGGACAAGTGAGAACATGGAGGCAGCTATCAGAGCTTATAATACTGGACAAGTGAGAGCATGAAGGCAGCTATCAAAGCTTATAATGCTGGACAAGTGAGAACATGAAGGCAGCTATCAGAGCTTATAATGCTGGACAAGTGAAAACATGGAGACAGCTATCAGAGCTTATGATGCTGGACAAGTGAGAACATGGAGGCAGCTATCAGAGCTTATAATGCTGGGCAAGTGAGAACATGGAGGCAGCTATCAGAGCTAATAATGCTGGATAAGTGAGAACATGGAGGCAGCTATCAGAGCTTATAATGCTGGACAAGTGCGAACATGGAGGCAGCTATCAAAGCTTATAATGCGGGACAAGTGAGAACATGAAGGCAGCTATCAGAGCTTATAATGCTGGACAAGTGAAAACATGGAGACAGCTATCAGAGCTTATAATGCTGGACAAGTGAGAACATGGAGGCAGCTATCAGAGCTTATAATGCTGGACAAGTGAGAACATGGAGTCGGCTATCAGGGCTAATAATGCTGGACAAGTGAGAACATGGAGGCAGCTATCAGAGCTCATAATACTGGACAAGTGAGAGCATGGAGGCAGCTATCAAAACTTATAATGCTGGACAAGTGAGAACATTAAGGCAGCTATCAGAGCTTATAATGCTGGACAAGTGAGAACATGAACGCAGCTATCGGAGCTTATAATGCTGGACAAGTGAGAACACGGAGGCAGTTATCAGAGCTTATAATGCTGGACAAGTGAGAACATGGAGGTAGCTATCAGAGCTTATAATGCTGGACAAGTGAGAACATGTAGGCAACTATCAGAGCTTATAATGCTGGATAAGTGAGAAAATGGAGGCAGCTATCAGAGGTTATAATGCTCGACAAGTGGGAACATTGAGGCAGCTATCAGAGCTTATAATACTGGACAAGTGAGAACATGGAGGCAGCTATCAGAGCTTATAATGCTGAACAAGTGAAAACATGGAGGCAGCTATCAGAGCTTATAATGCTGGACAAGTGAGAACGTGAACGCAGGTATCAGAGCTTATAATGCTGGACAAGTGAGAACATGGAGGCAGCTATCAGAACTTATAATGCTGGACAAGTGAGAACATGGAGGCAGCTATCAGAGCTTATAATGCTGGACAAGTGAGAACAAAAAGGCAGCTATCAGAGCTAATAATGCTGGGCAAGTCAGAACATAGAGTCGGCTATCAGAGCTTATAATGCTGGACAAGTGAGAAAATGGAGGCAGCTATCAGAGCTTATAATGCTGGACAAGTGAGAACATGGAGACAGCTATCAGAGCTTATAATGCTGGACAAGTGAGAACAAGGAGGCAGCTATCAGAGCTTATCATGCTGGACAAGTGAGATTGGGGCAGCTATCAGAGCTTATAATGCTGGACAAAAGAGAACATGGAGGCAGCTATCAGAGCTTATAATGCTGGACAAGTGAAAACATGAAGGCAGGTATCAGGGCTTCTAATGCTGGACAAGAGAGAACAAGGAGACAGCTATCAGAGCTTATAATACTGGACTAGTGAGAACATGGAGGCAGCTATCAGAGCTTACAATGCTGGGCAAGTCAGAACATGGAGTCGGCTATCAGGGCTAATAATGCTGGACAAGTGAGAACATGGAGGCAGCTATCAGAGCTTATAATACTGGACAAGTGAGAGCATGGAGGCAGCTATCAGAGCTTATAATGCTGGACAAGTGAGAACATGGAGGCAGCTATGAGAGCTTACAATACTGGGCAAGTCAGAACATGGAGTCGGCTATCAGGGCTAATAATGCTGGACAAGTGAGAACATGGAGGGAGCTATCAGATCTTATAATACTGGACAAGTGAGAGCATGAAGGCAGCTATCAAAGCTTATAATGCTGGACAAGTGAGAACATGAAGGCAGCTATCAGAGCTTATAATGCTGGACAAGTGAAAACATGGAGACAGCTATCAGAGCTTATAATGCTGGACAAGTGAGAAAATGAAGGCAGCTGTCAGAGCTTATAATGCTGGACAAGTGAGAACAAGGAGGCAGCTGTCAGAGCTAATAATGCTGGACAAGTGAGAACATGGAGGCAGCTATCAGAGCTTATAATGCTGTGCAGGTGAGAACATGGAGGCAGCTATCAGAGCTAATAATGCTGGATAAGTGAGAACATGGAGGCGGCTATCAGAGCTTATAATGCTGGACAAGTGCGAACATTAAGGCAGCAATCAAAGCTTATAATGCGGGACAAGTGAGAACATGAAGGCAGCTATCAAAGCTTATAATGCTGGACAAGTGAGAACATTAAGGCAGCTATCAGAGCTTATAATGCTGGACAAGTGAGAACATGGAGGCAGCTATGAGAGCTTACAATGCTGGGCAAGTCAGAACATGGAGTCGGCTATCAGGGCTCATAATGCTGGACAAGTGAGAACATGGAGGCAGCTATCAGAGCTTATAATACTGGACAAGTGAGAGCATGAAGGCAGCTATCAAAGCTTATAATGCTGGACAAGTGCGAACATTAAGGCAGCAATCCAAGCTTATAATGCGGGACAAGTGAGAACATGAAGGCGGCTATCAGAGCTTATAAGGCTGGACAAGTGAGAACATGGAGGCGGCTATCAGAGCTTAAAATACTGGACAAGTGAGAACATGGAGACAGCTATCAAAGCTTATAATGCTGGACAAGTGAGAAAATGAAGGCAGCTGTCAGAGCTTATAATGCTGGACAAGTGAGAACAAGGAGGCAGCTGTCAGAGCTAATAATGCTGGACAAGTGAGAACATGGAGGCAGCTATCAGAGCTTATAATGCTGGGCAAGTGAGAACATGGAGGCAGCTATCAGAGCTAATAATGCTGGATAAGTGAGAACATGGAGGCGGCTATCAGACCTTATAATGCTGGACAAGTGCGAACATTAAGGCAGCAATCAAAGCTTATAATGCGGGACAAGTGAGAACATGAAGGCGGCTATCAGAGCTTATAATGCTGGACAAGTGAGAACATGGAGGCGGCTATCAGAGCTTAAAATACTGGACAAGTGAGAACATGGAGGCAGCTAGCAGAGCTTATAATGCTGGACAAGTGAGAACATGGAGACAGCTATCAGAGCTTATAATGCTGGACAAGTGAGAACAAGGAGGCAGCTATCAGAGCTTATCATGCTGGACAAGTGAGATTGGGGCAGCTATCAGAGCTTATAATGCTGGACAAAAGAGAACATGGAGGCAGCTATCAGAGCTTATAATGCTGGACAAGTGAAAACATGAAGGCAGGTATCAGGGCTTCTAATGCTGGACAAGAGAGAACAAGGAGACAGCTATCAGAGCTTATAATACTGGACTAGTGAGAACATGGAGGCAGCTATCAGAGCTTACAATGCTGGGCAAGTCAGAACATGGAGTCGGCTATCAGGGCTAATAATGCTGGACAAGTGAGAACATGGAGGCAGCTATCAGAGCTTATAATACTGGACAAGTGAGAGCATGGAGGCAGCTATCAAAACTTATAATGCTGGACAATTGAGAGCATGAAGGCAGCTATCAGAGCTTATAATGCTGGACAAGTGAAAACATGGTGACAGCTATCAGAGCTTATAATGCTGGACAAGTGAGAACATGGAGGCAGCTATCAAAGCTTATAATGCTGGACAAGTGAGAACATGGAGGCAACTATGAGAGCTTACAATGCTGGGCAAGTCAGAACATGGAGTCGGCTATCAGGGCTAATAATGCTGGACAAGTGAGAACATGGAGGCAGCTATCAGAGCTTATAATACTGGACAAGTGAGAGCATGAAGGCAGCTATCAAAGCTTATAATGCTGGACAAGTGAGAACATGAAGGCAGCTATCAGAGCTTATAATGCTGGACAAGTGAAAACACGGAGACAGCTATCAGAGCTTATAATGCTGGACAAGTGAGAAAATGAAGGCAGCTGTCAGAGCTTATAATGCTGGACAAGTGAAAACAAGGAGGCTGCTGTCAGAGCTAATAATGCTAGACAAGTGAGAACATGGAGGCAGCTATCAGAGCTTATAATGCTGGGCAAGTGAGAACATGGAGGCAGCTATCAGAGCTAATAATGCTGGATAAGTGAGAACATGGAGGCGGCTATCAGAACTTATAATGCTGGACAAGTGCGAACATTAAGGCAGCAATCAAAGCTTATAATGCGGGACAAGTGAGAACATGAAGGCAGCTATCAAAGCTTATAATGCTGGACAAGTGAGAACATTAAGGCAGCTATCAGAGCTTATAATGCTGGACAAGTGAGAACATGGAGGCAGCTATCAGAGCTTATAATGCTGGACAAGTGAGAACATAGAGGCAGCTATCAGAACTTATAATGCTGGACAAGTCAGAACATAGAGGCGGCGATCAGAGCTTATAATGCTGGACAAGTGAGAACATGGAGGCGGCTATCAGAGCTTATAATGCTGGGCAAGTGAGAACATGGAGGCAGCTATCAGAGCTAATAATGCTGGATAAGTGAGAACATGGAGGCGGCTATCAGAACTTATAATGCTGGACAAGTGCGAACATTAAGGCAGCAATCAAAGCTTATAATGCGGGACAAGTGAGAACATGAAGGCAGCTATCAAAGCTTATAATGCTGGACAAGTGAGAACATGGAGGCAGCTATCAGAGCTTATAATGCTGGACAAGTGAGAACATGGAGGCAGCTATCAGAGCTTATAATGCTGGACAAGTGAGAACATAGAGGCAGCTATCAGAACTTATAATGCTGGACAAGTCAGAACATAGAGGCGGCGATCAGAGCTTATAATGCTGGACAAGTGAGAACATGGAGACAGCTATCAGAGCTTATAATGCTGGGCAAGTGAGAACAAGGAGGCAGCTATCAGAGCTTATCATGCTGGACAAGTGAGATTGGGGCAGCTATCAGAGCTTATAATGCTGGACAAAAGAGAACATGGAGGCAGCTAGCAGAGCTTCTAATGCTGGACAAGTGAAAACATGAAGGCAGGTATCAGGGCTTCTAATGCTGGACAAGAGAGAACAAGGAGACAGCTATCAGAGCTTATAATACTGGACTAGTGAGAGCATGGAGGCAGCTATCAGAGCTTAAAATGCTGGACAAGTGAGAACATGGAGGTGAGAACATGGAGGCAGCTATCAGAGTTTATAATACTGGACAAGTGAGAGCATTGAGGCAGCTATCAGAGCTTATAATACTGGACAAGTGAGAGCATGGAGGCAGCTATCAAAACTTATAATGCTGGACAAGTGAGAACATGAAGGCAGCTATCAGAGCTTATAATGCTGGACAAGTGAAAACATGGAGACAGCTATCAGAGCTTATAATGCTGGACAAGTGAGAACATGGAGGCAGCTATCAGAGCTTATAATGCTGGACAAGTGAAAACATAGAGGCAGCTATGAGAGCTTACAATGCTGGGCAAGTCAGAAAATGGAGTCGGCAAGTGAGAACAAGGAGGCAGCTATCAGAGCTTATCATGCTGGACAAGTGAGATTGGGGCAGCTATCAGAGCTTATAATGCTGGACAAAAGAGAACATGGAGGCAGCTAGCAGAGCTTCTAATGCTGGACAAGTGAAAACATGAAGGCAGGTATCAGGGCTTCTAATGCTGGACAAGAGAGAACAAGGAGACAGCTATCAGAGCTTATAATACTGGACTAGTGAGAGCATGGAGGCAGCTATCAGAGCTTAAAATGCTGGACAAGTGAGAACATGGAGGTGAGAACATGGAGGCAGCTATCAGAGTTTATAATACTGGACAAGTGAGAGCATTGAGGCAGCTATCAGAGCTTATAATACTGGACAAGTGAGAGCATGGAGGCAGCTATCAAAACTTATAATGCTGGACAAGTGAGAACATGAAGGCAGCTATCAGAGCTTATAATGCTGGACAAGTGAAAACATGGAGACAGCTATCAGAGCTTATAATGCTGGACAAGTGAGAACATGGAGGCAGCTATCAGAGCTTATAATGCTGGACAAGTGAAAACATAGAGGCAGCTATGAGAGCTTACAATGCTGGGCAAGTCAGAAAATGGAGTCGGCTATCAGGGCTAATAATGCTGGACAAGTGAGAACATGGAGGCAGCTATCAGAGCTTATAATACTGGACAAGTGAGAGCATGGAGGCAGCTATCAAAACTTATAATGCTGGACAATTGAGAGCATGAAGGCAGCTATCAGAGCTTATAATGCTGGACAAGTGAAAACATGGTGACAGTTATCAGAGCCTTTAATGCTGGACAAGTGAGAACATGGAGGCAGCTATCAAAGCTTATAATGCTGGACAAGTGAGAACATGAAGGCAGCTATCAGAGCTTATAATGCTGGACAAGTGAAAACATGGAGACAGCTATCAGAGCTTATAATGCTGGACAAGTGAGAAAATGAAGGCAGCTGTCAGAGCTTATAATGCTGGACAAGTGAGAACATGGAGGCAGCTATCAGAGCTTATAATACTGGACAAGTGAGAGCATGGAGGCAGCTATCAAAACTTATAATGCTAGACAATTGAGAGCATGAAGGCAGCTATCAGAGCTTATAATGCTGGACAAGTGAAAACATGGTGACAGTTATCAGAGCCTTTAATGCTGGACAAGTGAGAACATGGAGGCAGCTATCAGAGCTTATAATGCTGGACAAGTGAGAACATGGAGGCAGCTATGAGAGCTTACAATGCTGGGCAAGTCAGAACATGGAGTCGGCTATCAGGGCTAATAATGCTGGACAAGTGAGAACATGGAGGCAGCTATCAGAGCTTATAATACTGGACAAGTGAGAGCATGAAGGCAGCTATCAAAGCTTATAATGCTGGACAAGTGAGAACATGAAGGCAGCTATCAGAGCTTATAATGCTGGACAAGTGAAAACATGGAGACAGCTATCAGAGCTTATAATGCTGGACAAGTGAGAAAATGAAGGCAGCTGTCAGAGCTTATAATGCTGGACAAGTGAGAACAAGGAGGCAGCTGTCAGAGCTAATAATGCTGGACAAGTGAGAACATGGAGGCAGCTATCAGAGCTTATAATGCTGGGCAAGTGAGAACATGGAGGCAGCTATCAGAGCTAATAATGCTGGATAAGTGAGAACATGGAGGCGGCTATCAGAGCTTATAATGCTGGACAAGTGCGAACATTAAGGCAGCAATCAAAGCTTATAATGCGGGACAAGTGAGAACATGAAGGCAGCTATCAAAGCTTATAATGCTGGACAAGTGAGAACATTAAGGCAGCTATCAGAGCTTATAATGCTGGACAAGTGAGAACATGGAGGCAGCTATCAGAGCTTATAATGCTGGACAAGTGAGAACATAGAGGCAGCTATCAGAACTTATAATGCTGGACAAGTCAGAACATAGAGGCGGCGATCAAAGCTTATAATGCTGGACAAGTGAGAACATGGAGGCGGCTATCAGAGCTTATAATGCTGGACAAGTGAGAACATGGAGGCGGCTATCAGAGCTTCAAATACTGGACAAGTGAGAACATGGAGGCAGCTATCAGAGCTTATAATGCTGGACAAGTGAGAACATGGAGACAGCTATCAGAGCTTATAATGCTGGGCAAGTGAGAACAAGGAGGCAGCTATCAGAGCTTATCATGCTGGACAAGTGAGATTGGGGCAGCTATCAGAGCTTATAATGCTGGACAAAAGAGAACATGGAGGCAGCTATCAGAGCTTCTAATGCTGGACAAGTGAAAACATGAAGGCAGGTATCAGGGCTTCTAATGCTGGACAAGAGAGAACAAGGAGACAGCTATCAGAGCTTATAATACTGGACTAGTGAGAGCATGGAGGCAGCTATCAGAGCTTAAAATGCTGGACAAGTGAGAACATGGAGGTGAGAACATGGAGGCAGCTATCAGAGTTTATAATACTGGACAAGTGAGAGGATTGAGGCAGCTATCAGAGCTTATAATACTGGACAAGTGAGAGCATGGAGGCAGCTATCAAAACTTATAATGCTGGACAAGTGAGAACATGAAGGCAGCTGTCAGAGCTTATAATGCTGGACAAGTGAAAACATGGAGACAGCTATCAGAGCTTATAATGCTGGACAAGTGAGAACATGGAGGCAGCTATCAGAGCTTATAATGCTGGACAAGTGAGAACATGGAGGCAGCTATGAGAGCTTACAATGCTGGGCAAGTCAGAAAATGGAGTCGGCTATCAGGGCTAATAATGCTGGACAAGTGAGAACATGGAGGCAGCTATCAGAGCTTATAATACTGGACAAGTGAGAGCATGAAGGCAGCTATCAAAGCTTATAATGCTGGACAAGTGAGAGCATGAAGGCAGCTATCAGAGCTTATAATGCTGGACAAGTGAAAACATGCAGACAGCAATCAGAGCTTATAATGCTGGACAAGTGAGAACATGAAGGCAGCTGTCAGAGCTTATAATGCTGGACAAGTGAGAACAAGGAGGCAGCTGTCAGAGCTAATAATGCTGGACAAGTGAGAACATGGAGGCAGCTATCAGAGCTTATAATGCTGGGCAAGTGAGAACATGGAGGCAGCTATCAGAGCTAATAATGCTGGATAAGTGAGAACATGGAGGCGGCTATCAGAACTTATAATGCTGGACAAGTGCGAACATGGAGGCAGCTATCAAAGCTTATAATGCTGGACAAGTGAGAACATTAAAGCAGCTATCAGAGCTTATAATGCTGGACAAGTGAGAACATGGAGGCAGCTATCAGAGCTTATAATGCTGGACAAGTGAAAACATGGCGACAGCTATCAGAGCTTATAATGCTGGACAAGTGAGAACATGGAGGCAGCTATCAGAGCTTATAATGCTGGACAAGTGAGAACATGGAGGCAGCTATGAGAGCTTACAATGCTGGGCAAGTCAGAACATGGAGTCGGCTATCAGGGCTAATAATGCTGGACAAGTGAGAACATGGAGGCAGCTATCAGAGCTTATAATACTGGACAAGTGAGAGCATGAAGGCAGCTATCAAAGCTTATAATGCTGGACAAGTGAGAACATGAAGGCAGCTATCAGAGCTTATAATGCTGGACAAGTGAAAACATGGAGACAGCTATCAGAGCTTATGATGCTGGGCAAGTGAGAACAAGGAGGCAGCTGTCAGAGCTAATAATGCTGGACAAGTGAGAACATGGAGGCAGCTATCAGAGCTTATAATGCTGGGCAAGTGAGAACATGGAGGCAGCTATCAGAGCTAATAATGCTGGATAAGTGAGAACATGGAGGCAGCTATCAGAGCTTATAATGCTGGACAAGTGCGAACATGGAGGCAGCTATCAAAGCTTATAATGCGGGACAAGTGAGAACATGAAGGCAGCTATCAGAGCTTATAATGCTGGACAAGTGAAAACATGGAGACAGCTATCAGAGCTTATAATGCTGGACAAGTGAGAACATGGAGGCAGCTATCAGAGCTTATAATGCTGGACAAGTGAGAACATGGAGTCGGCTATCAGGGCTAATAATGCTGGACAAGTGAGAACATGGAGGCAGCTATCAGAGCTTATAATACTGGACAAGTGAGAGCATGGAGGCAGCTATCAAAACTTATAATGCTGGACAAGTGAGAACATTAAGGCAGCTATCAGAGCTTATAATGCTGGACAAGTGAGAACATGAACGCAGCTATCGGAGCTTATAATGCTGGACAAGTGAGAACACGGAGGCAGTTATCAGAGCTTATAATGCTGGACAAGTGAGAACATGGAGGTAGCTATCAGAGCTTATAATGCTGGACAAGTGAGAACATGTAGGCAACTATCAGAGCTTATAATGCTGGATAAGTGAGAAAATGGAGGCAGCTATCAGAGGTTATAATGCTCGACAAGTGGGAACATTGAGGCAGCTATCAGAGCTTATAATACTGGACAAGTGAGAACATGGAGGCAGCTATCAGAGCTTATAATGCTGAACAAGTGAAAACATGGAGGCAGCTATCAGAGCTTATAATGCTGGACAAGTGAGAACGTGAACGCAGGTATCAGAGCTTATAATGCTGGACAAGTGAGAACATGGTGGCAGCTATCAGAGCTTATAATGCTGGACAAGTGAGAACATGGAGGCAGCTATCAGAGCTTATAATGCTGGACAAGTGAGAACAAAAAGGCAGCTATCAGAGCTAATAATGCTGGGCAAGTCAGAACATAGAGTCGGCTATCAGAGCTTATAATGCTGGACAAGTGAGAACATGGAGGCAGCTATCAGAGCTTATAATGCTGGACAAGTGAGAACATGGAGACAGCTATCAGAGCTTATAATGCTGGACAAGTGAGAACAAGGAGGCAGCTATCAGAGCTTATCATGCTGGACAAGTGAGATTGGGGCAGCTATCAGAGCTTATAATGCTGGACAAAAGAGAACATGGAGGCAGCTATCAGAGCTTATAATGCTGGACAAGTGAAAACATGAAGGCAGGTATCAGGGCTTCTAATGCTGGACAAGAGAGAACAAGGAGACAGCTATCAGAGCTTATAATACTGGACTAGTGAGAACATGGAGGCAGCTATCAGAGCTTACAATGCTGGGCAAGTCAGAACATGGAGTCGGCTATCAGGGCTAATAATGCTGGACAAGTGAGAACATGGAGGCAGCTATCAGAGCTTATAATACTGGACAAGTGAGAGCATGGAGGCAGCTATCAGAGCTTATAATGCTGGACAAGTGAGAACATGGAGGCAGCTATGAGAGCTTACAATACTGGGCAAGTCAGAACATGGAGTCGGCTATCAGGGCTAATAATGCTGGACAAGTGAGAACATGGAGGCAGCTATCAGAGCTTATAATACTGGACAAGTGAGAGCATGAAGGCAGCTATCAAAGCTTATAATGCTGGACAAGTGAGAACATGAAGGCAGCTATCAGAGCTTATAATGCTGGACAAGTGAAAACATGGAGACAGCTATCAGAGCTTATAATGCTGGACAAGTGAGAAAATGAAGGCAGCTGTCAGAGCTTATAATGCTGGACAAGTGAGAACAAGGAGGCAGCTGTCAGAGCTAATAATGCTGGACAAGTGAGAACATGGAGGCAGCTATCAGAGCTTATAATGCTGGGCGAGTGAGAACATGGAGGCAGCTATCAGAGCTAATAATGCTGGATAAGTGAGAACATGGAGGCGGCTATCAGAGCTTATAATGCTGGACAAGTGCGAACATTAAGGCAGCAATCAAAGCTTATAATGCGGGACAAGTGAGAACATGAAGGCAGCTATCAAAGCTTATAATGCTGGACAAGTCAGAACATTAAGGCAGCTATCAGAGCTTATAATGCTGGACAAGTGAGAACATGGAGGCAGCTATCAGAGCTTACAATGCTGGGCAAGTCAGAACATGGAGTCGGCTATCAGGGCTCATAATGCTGGACAAGTGAGAACATGGAGGCAGCTATCAGAGCTTATAATACTGGACAAGTGAGAGCATGAAGGCAGCTATCAAAGCTTATAATGCTGGACAAGTGCGAACATTAAGGCAGCAATCAAAGCTTATAATGCGGGACAAGTGAGAACATGAAGGCGGCTATCAGAGCTTATAATGCTGGACAAGTGAGAACATGGAGGCGGCTATCAGAGCTTAAAATACTGGACAAGTGAGAACATGGAGACAGCTATCAGAGCTTATAAAGCTGGACAAGTGAGAAAATGAAGGCAGCTGTCAGAGCTTATAATGCTGGACAAGTGAGAACAAGGAGGCAGCTGTCAGAGCTAATAATGCTGGACAAGTGAGAACATGGAGGCAGCTATCAGAGCTTATAATGCTGGGCAAGTGAGAACATGGAGGCAGCTATCAGAGCTAATAATGCTGGATAAGTGAGAACATGGAGGCGGCTATCAGAGCTTATAATGCTGGACAAGTGCGAACATTAAGGCAGCAATCAAAGCTTATAATGCGGGACAAGTGAGAACATGAAGGCGGCTATCAGAGCTTATAATGCTGGACAAGTGAGAACATGGAGGCGGCTATCAGAGCTTAAAATACTGGACAAGTGAGAACATGGAGGCAGCTAGCAGAGCTTATAATGCTGGACAAGTGAGAACATGGAGACAGCTATCAGAGCTTATAATGCTGGACAAGTGAGAACAAGGAGGCAGCTATCAGAGCTTATCATGCTGGACAAGTGAGATTGGGGCAGCTATCAGAGCTTATAATGCTGGACAAAAGAGAACATGGAGGCAGCTATCAGAGCTTATAATGCTGGACAAGTGAAAACATGAAGGCAGGTATCAGGGCTTCTAATGCTGGACAAGAGAGAACAAGGAGACAGCTATCAGAGCTTATAATACTGGACTAGTGAGAACATGGAGGCAGCTATCAGAGCTTACAATGCTGGGCAAGTCAGAACATGGAGTCGGCTATCAGGGCTAATAATGCTGGACAAGTGAGAACATGGAGGCAGCTATCAGAGCTTATAATACTGGACAAGTGAGAGCATGGAGGCAGCTATCAAAACTTATAATGCTGGACAATTGAGAGCATGAAGGCAGCTATCAGAGCTTATAATGCTGGACAAGTGAAAACACGGAGACAGCTATCATAGCTTATAATGCTGGACAAGTGAGAAAATGAAGGCAGCTGTCAGAGCTTATAATGCTGGACAAGTGAAAACAAGGAGGCTGCTGTCAGAGCTAATAATGCTAGACAAGTGAGAACATGGAGGCAGCTATCAGAGCTTATAATGCTGGGCAAGTGAGAACATGGAGGCTGCTATCAGAGCTAATAATGCTGGATAAGTGAGAACATGGAGGCGGCTATCAGAACTTATAATGCTGGACAAGTGCGAACATTAAGGCAGCAATCAAAGCTTATAATGCGGGACAAGTGAGAACATGAAGGCAGCTATCAAAGCTTATAATGCTGGACAAGTGAGAACATTAAGGCAGCTATCAGAGCTTATAATGCTGGACAAGTGAGAACATGGAGGCAGCTATCAGAGCTTATAATGCTGGACAAGTGAGAACATAGAGGCAGCTATCAGAACTTATAATGCTGGACAAGTCAGAACATAGAGGCGGCGATCAGAGCTTATAATGCTGGACAAGTGAGAACATGGAGGCGGCTATCAGAGCTTATATTGCTGGACAAGTGAGAACATGGAGGCGGCTATCAGAGCTTAAAATACTGGACAAGTGAGAACATGGAGGCAGCTATCAGAGCTTATAATGCTGGACAAGTGAGAACATGGAGACAGCTATCAGAGCTTATAATGCTGGGCAAGTGAGAACAAGGAGGCAGCTATCAGAGCTTATCATGCTGGACAAGTGAGATTGGGGCAGCTATCAGAGCTTATAATGCTGGACAAAAGAGAACATGGAGGCAGCTAGCAGAGCTTCTAATGCTGGACAAGTGAAAACATGAAGGCAGGTATCAGGGCTTCTAATGCTGGACAAGAGAGAACAAGGAGACAGCTATCAGAGCTTATAATACTGGACTAGTGAGAGCATGGAGGCAGCTATCAGAGCTTAAAATGCTGGACAAGTGAGAACATGGAGGTGAGAACATGGAGGCAGCTATCAGAGTTTATAATACTGGACAAGTGAGAGCATTGAGGCAGCTATCAGAGCTTATAATACTGGACAAGTGAGAGCATGGAGGCAGCTATCAAAACTTATAATGCTGGACAAGTGAGAACATGAAGGCAGCTATCAGAGCTTATAATGCTGGACAAGTGAAAACATGGAGACAGCTATCAGAGCTTATAATGCTGGACAAGTGAGAACATGGAGGCAGCTATCAGAGCTTATAATGCTGGACAAGTGAAAACATGGAGGCAGCTATGAGAGCTTACAATGCTGGGCAAGTCAGAAAATGGAGTCCGCTATCAGGGCTAATAATGCTGGACAAGTGAGAACATGGAGGCAGCTATCAGAGCTTATAATACTGGACAAGTGAGAGCATGGAGGCAGCTATCAAAACTTATAATGCTGGACAATTGAGAGCATGAAGGCAGCTATCAGAGCTTATAATGCTGGACAAGTGAAAACATGGTGACAGTTATCAGAGCTTATAATGCTGGACAAGTGAGAACATGGAGGCAGCTATCAGAGCTTATAATGCTGGACAAGTGAGAACATGGAGGCAGCTATGAGAGCTTACAATGCTGGGCAAGTCAGAACATGGAGTCGGCTATCAGGGCTAATAATGCTGGACAAGTGAGAACATGGAGGCAGCTATCAGAGCTTATAATACTGGACAAGTGAGAGCATGAAGGCAGCTATCAAAGCTTATAATGCTGGACAAGTGAGAACATGAAGGCAGCTATCAGAGCTTATAATGCTGGACAAGTGAAAACATGGAGACAGCTATCAGAGCTTATAATGCTGGACAAGTGAGAAAATGAAGGCAGCTGTCAGAGCTTATAATGCTGGACAAGTGAGAACAAGGAGGCAGCTGTCAGAGCTAATAATGCTGGACAAGTGAGAACATGGAGGCAGCTATCAGAGCTTATAATGCTGGGCAAGTGAGAACATGGAGGCAGCTATCAGAGCTAATAATGCTGGATAAGTGAGAACATGGAGGCGGCTATCAGAGCTTATAATGCTGGACAAGTGCGAACATTAAGGCAGCAATCAAAGCTTATAATGCGGGACAAGTGAGAACATGAAGGCAGCTATCAAAGCTTATAATGCTGGACAAGTGAGAACATTAAGGCAGCTATCAGAGCTTATAATGCTGGACAAGTGAGAACATGGAGGCAGCTATCAGAGCTTATAATGCTGGACAAGTGAGAACATAGAGGCAGCTATCAGAACTTATAATGCTGGACAAGTCAGAACATAGAGGCGGCGATCAAAGCTTATAATGCTGGACAAGTGAGAACATGGAGGCGGCTATCAGAGCTTATAATGCTGGACAAGTGAGAACATGGAGGCGGCTATCAGAGCTTCAAATACTGGACAAGTGAGAACATGGAGGCAGCTATCAGAGCTTATAATGCTGGACAAGTGAGAGCATGGTGACAGCTATCAGAGCTTATAATGCTGGGCAAGTGAGAACAAGGAGGCAACTATCAGAGCTTATCATGCTGGACAAGTGAGATTGGGGCAGCTATCAGAGCTTATAATGCTGGACAAAAGAGAGCATGGAGGCAGCTATCAGAGCTTAAAATGCTGGACAAGTGAGAACATGGAGGTGAGAACATGGAGGCAGCTATCAGAGTTTATAATACTGGACAAGTGAGAGGATTGAGGCAGCTATCAGAGCTTATAATACTGGACAAGTGAGAGCATGGAGGCAGCTGTCAGAGCTAATAATGCTGGACAAGTGAGAACATGGAGGCAGCTATCAGAGCTTATAATGCTGGGCAAGTGAGAACATGGAGGCAGCTATCAGAGCTAATAATGCTGGATAAGTGAGAACATGGAGGCGGCTATCAGAGCTTATAATGCTGGACAAGTGCGAACATTAAGGCAGCAATCAAAGCTTATAATGCGGGACAAGTGAGAACATGAAGGCAGCTATCAAAGCTTATAATGCTGGACAAGTGAGAACATTAAGGCAGCTATCAGAGCTTATAATGCTGGACAAGTGAGAACATGGAGGCAGCTATCAGAGCTTATAATGCTGGACAAGTGAGAACATAGAGGCAGCTATCAGAACTTATAATGCTGGACAAGTCAGAACATAGAGGCGGCGATCAAAGCTTATAATGCTGGACAAGTGAGAACATGGAGGCGGCTATCAGAGCTTATAATGCTGGACAAGTGAGAACATGGAGGCGGCTATCAGAGCTTCAAATACTGGACAAGTGAGAACATGGAGGCAGCTATCAGAGCTTATAATGCTGGACAAGTGAGAGCATGGTGACAGCTATCAGAGCTTATAATGCTGGGCAAGTGAGAACAAGGAGGCAACTATCAGAGCTTATCATGCTGGACAAGTGAGATTGGGGCAGCTATCAGAGCTTATAATGCTGGACAAAAGAGAACATGGAGGCAGCTATCAGAGCTTCTAATGCTGGACAAGTGAAAACATGAAGGCAGGTATCAGGGCTTTCAATGCTGGACAAGAGAGAACAAGGAGACAGCTATCAGAGCTTATAATACTGGACTAGTGAGAGCATGGAGGCAGCTATCAGAGCTTAAAATGCTGGACAAGTGAGAACATGGAGGTGAGAACATGGAGGCAGCTATCAGAGTTTATAATACTGGACAAGTGAGAGGATTGAGGCAGCTATCAGAGCTTATAATACTGGACAAGTGAGAGCATGGAGGCAGCTATCAAAACTTATAATGCTGGACAAGTGAGAACATGAAGGCAGCTATCAGAGCTTATAATGCTGGACAAGTGAAAACATGGAGACAGCTATCAGAGCTTATAATGCTGGACAAGTGAGAACATGGAGGCAGCTATCAGAGTAATGCTGGACAAGTGAGAACATGGAGGCAGCTATGAGAGCTTACAATGCTGGGCAAGTCAGAAAATGGAGTCGGCTATCAGGGCTAATAATGCTGGACAAGTGAGAACATGGAGGCAGCTATCAGAGCTTATAATACTGGACAAGTGAGAGCATGAAGGCAGCTATCAAAGCTTATAATGCTGGACAAGTGAGAGCATGAAGGCAGCTATCAGAGCTTATAATGCTGGACAAGTGAAAACATGCAGACAGCTATCAGAGCTTATAATGCTGGACAAGTGAGAACATGAAGGCAGCTGTCAGAGCTTATAATGCTGGACAAGTGAGAACAAGGAGGCAGCTGTCAGAGCTAATAATGCTGGACAAGTGAGAACATGGAGGCAGCTATCAGAGCTTATAATGCTGGGCAAGTGAGAACATGGAGGCAGCTATCAGAGCTAATAATGCTGGATAAGTGAGAACATGGAGGCGGCTATCAGAACTTAAAATGCTGGACAAGTGCGAACATGGAGGCAGCTATCAAAGCTTATAATGCTGGACAAGTGAGAACATTAAAGCAGCTATCAGAGCTTATAATGCTGGACAAGTGAGAACATGGAGGCAGCTATCAGAGCTTATAATGCTGGACTAGTGAGAAAATGGAGGCAGCTATCAGAGCTTATAATGCTGGACAAGTGAGAAAATGGTGGCAGCTATCAGAGCTTATAATGCTGGACAAGTGAGAACATGGACGCAGGTATCAGAGCTTATAATGCTGGACAAGTGAGAACATGGAGGCAGCTATCAGAGCTTATAATTCTGGACAAGTGAGACCATGGAGGCAGCTATCAGAGCTTATAATGCTGGATAATTGAGAACATGGAGGCAGCTATCAGAGCTTTTAATGCTGGACAAGTGAGAACATGGAGGCATCTATCAAAGCTTATAATGCTGGACAAGTGAGAACATTAAGGCAGCTATCAGAGCTTATAATGCTGGACAAGTGAGAACATGGAGGCAGCTATCAGAGCTTATAATGCTGGACTAGTGAGAAAATGGAGGCAGCTATCAGAGCTTATAATGCTGGACAAGTGAGAAAATGGTGGCAGCTATCAGAGCTTATAATGCTGGACAAGTGAGAACATGGACGCAGGTATCAGAGCTTATAATGCTGGACAAGTGAGAACATGGAGGCAGCTATCAGAGCTTATAATTCTGGACAAGTGAGAACATGGAGGCAGCTATCAGAGCTTATAATGCTGGATAATTGAGAACATGGAGGCAGCTATCAGAGCTTTTAATGCTGGACAAGTGAGAACATGGAGGCAGCTATCAGAGCTTATAATGCTGGACAAGTGAGAACATGGAGGTAGCTATCAGAGCTTGCAATGCTGGACAAGTGAGAACATGGAGGCAGCTATCAGAGCTTATAAAGCTGGACAAGTAAGAACACAGAGGCAGTTATCAGAGCTTATAATGCTGGACAAGTGAGAACATGGAGGCAGCTATCGGAGCTTATAATGCTGGACAAGTGAGAACACAGAGGCAGTTATCAGAGCTTATAATGCTGGACAAGTGAGAACATGGAGGTAGCTATCAGAGCTTGCAATGCTGGACAAGTGAGAACATGGAGGCAGCTATCAGAGCTTATAATGCTGGACAAGTGAGAACATGGAGGCAGCTATCAGAGCTTATAATGCTGGACAAGTGAGAACATGGATGCAGCTATCGGAGCTTATAATGTTGGACAAGTGAGAACACGGAGGCAGCTATCAGAGCTTATAATGCTGGACAAGTGAGAACATGGAGGCAGCTATCGGAGCTTATAATGCTGGACAAGTGAGAACAAAAAGGCAGCTATCAAAGCTTATAATGCTGGGCAAGTCAGAACATAGAGTCGGCTATCAGAGCTTATAATGCTGGACAAGTGAGAACATAGAGGCAGCTATCAGAACTTATAATGCTGGACAAGTGAGAACATGGAGGCAGCTATGAGAGCTTACAATGCTGGGCAAGTCAGAACATGGAGTCAGCTATCAGGGCTAATAATGCTGGACAAGTGAGAACATGGAGGCAGCTATCAGAGCTTATAATACTGGACAAGTGAGAGCATGAAGGCAGCTATCAAAGCTTATAATGCTGGACAAGTGAGAACATGAAGGCAGCTATCAGAGCTTATAATGCTGGACAAGTGAAAACACGGAGACAGCTATCAGAGATTATAATGCTGGACAAGTGAGAAAATGAAGGCAGCTGTCAGAACTTATAATGCTGGACAAGTGAGAACAAGGAGGCAGCTGTCAGAGCTAATAATGCTGGACAAGTGAGAACATGGAGGCAGCTATCAGAGCTTATAATGCTGGGCAACTGAGAACATGGAGGCAGCTATCAGAGCTAATAATGCTGGATAAGTGAGAACATGGAGGCGGCTATCAGAACTTATAATGCTGGACAAGTGCGAACATTAAGGCAGCAATCAAAGCTTATAATGCGGGACAAGTGAGAACATGAAGGCGGCTATCAGAGCTTATAATGCTGGTCAAGTGAGAACATGGAGGCGGCTATCAGAGCTTAAAATACTGGACAAGTGAGAACATGGAGGCAGCTGGCAGAGCTTATAATGCTGGACAAGTGAGAACATGGAGACAGCTATCAGAGCTTATAATGCTGGACAAGTGAGAACAAGGAGGCAGCTATCAGAGCTTATCATGCTGGACAAGTGAGATTGGGGCAGCTATCAGAGCTTATAATGCTGGACAAAAGAGAACATGGAGGCAGCTATCAGAGCTTATAATGCTGGACAAGTGAAAACATGAAGGCAGGTATCAGGGCTTCTAATGCTGGACAAGAGAGAACAAGGAGACAGCTATCAGAGCTTATAATACTGGACTAGTGAGAACATGGAGGCAGCTATCAGAGCTTACAATGCTGGGCAAGTCAGAACATGGAGTCGGCTATCAGGGCTAATAATGCTGGACAAGTGAGAACATGGAGGCAGCTATCAGAGCTTATAATACTGGACAAGTGAGAGCATGGAGGCAGCTATCAAAACTTATAATGCTGGACAATTGAGAGCATGAAGGCAGCTATCAGAGCTTATAATGCTGGACAAGTGAAAACATGGTGACAGCTATCAGAGCTTATAATGCTAGACAAGTGAGAACATGGAGGCAGCTATCAGAGCTTATAATGCTGGACAAGTGAGAACATGGAGGCAACTATGAGAGCTTACAATGCTGGGCAAGTCAGAACATGGAGTCGGCTATCAGGGCTAATAATGCTGGACAAGTGAGAACATGGAGGCAGCTATCAGAGCTTATAATACTGGACAAGTGAGAGCATGAAGGCAGCTATCAAAGCTTATAATGCTGGACAAGTGAGAACATGAAGGCAGCTATCAGAGCTTATAATGCTGGACAAGTGAAAACACGGAGACAGCTATCAGAGCTTATAATGCTGGACAAGTGAGAAAATGAAGGCAGCTGTCAGAGCTTATAATGCTGGACAAGTGAAAACAAGGAGGCTGCTGTCAGAGCTAATAATGCTAGACAAGTGAGAACATGGAGGCAGCTATCAGAGCTTATAATGCTGGGCAAGTGAGAACATGGAGGCAGCTATCAGAGCTAATAATGCTGGATAAGTGAGAACATGGAGGCGGCTATCAGAACTTATAATGCTGGACAAGTGCGAACATTAAGGCAGCAATCAAAGCTTATAATGCGGGACAAGTGAGAACATGAAGGCAGCTATCAAAGCTTATAATGCTGGACAAGTGAGAACATTAAGGCAGCTATCAGAGCTTATAATGCTGGACAAGTGAGAACATGGAGGCAGCTATCAGAGCTTATAATGCTGGACAAGTGAGAACATAGAGGCAGCTATCAGAACTTATAATGCTGGACAAGTCAGAACATAGAGGCGGCGATCAGAGCTTATAATGCTGGACAAGTGAGAACATGGAGGCGGCTATCAGAGCTTATAATGCTGGACAAGTGAGAATATGGAGGCGGCTATCAGAGCTTAAAATACTGGACAAGTGAGAACATGGAGGCAGCTATCAGAGCTTATAATGCTGGACAAGTGAGAAAATGGAGACAGCTATCAGAGCTTATAATGCTGGGCAAGTGAGAACAAGGAGGCAGCTATCAGAGCTTATCATGCTGGACAAGTGAGATTGGGGCAGCTATCAGAGCTTATAATGCTGGACAAAAGAGAACATGGAGGCAGCTAGCAGAGCTTCTAATGCTGGACAAGTGAAAACATGAAGGCAGGTATCAGGGCTTCTAATGCTGGACAAGAGAGAACAAGGAGACAGCTATCAGAGCTTATAATACTGGACTAGTGAGAGCATGGAGGCAGCTATCAGAGCTTAAAATGCTGGACAAGTGAGAACATGGAGGTGAGAACATGGAGGCAGCTATCAGAGTTTATAATACTGGACAAGTGAGAGCATTGAGGCAGCTATCAGAGCTTATAATACTGGACAAGTGAGAGCATGGAGGCAGCTATCAAAACTTATAATGCTGGACAAGTGAGAACATGAAGGCAGCTATCAGAGCTTATAATGCTGGACAAGTGAAAACATGGAGACAGCTATCAGAGCTTATAATGCTGGACAAGTGAGAACATGGAGGCAGCTATCAGAGCTTATAATGCTGGACAAGTGAAAACATGGAGGCAGCTATGAGAGCTTACAATGCTGGGCAAGTCAGAAAATGGAGTCGGCTATCAGGGCTAATAATGCTGGACAAGTGAGAACATGGAGGCAGCTATCAGAGCTTATAATACTGGACAAGTGAGAGCATGGAGGCAGCTATCAAAACTTATAATGCTGGACAATTGAGAGCATGAAGGCAGCTATCAGAGCTTATAATGCTGGACAAGTGAAAACATGGTGACAGTTATCAGAGCTTATAATGCTGGACAAGTGAGAACATGGAGGCAGCTATCAGAGCTTATAATGCTGGACAAGTGAGAACATGGAGGCAGCTATGAGAGCTTACAATGCTGGGCAAGTCAGAACATGGAGTCGGCTATCAGGGCTAATAATGCTGGACAGGTGAGAACATGGAGGCAGCTATCAGAGCTTATAATACTGGACAAGTGAGAGCATGAAGGCAGCTATCAAAGCTTATAATGCTGGGCAAGTGAGAACATGAAGGCAGCTATCAGAGCTTATAATGCTGGACAAGTGAAAACATGGAGACAGCTATCAGAGCTTATAATGCTGGACAAGTGAGAAAATGAAGGCAGCTGTCAGAGCTTATAATGCTGCACAAGTGAGAACAAGGAGGCAGCTGTCAGAGCTAATAATGCTGGACAAGTGAGAACATGGAGGCAGCTATCAGAGCTTATAATGCTGGGCAAGTGAGAACATGGAGGCAGCTATCAGAGCTAATAATGCTGGATAAGTGAGAACATGGAGGCGGCTATCAGAGCTTATAATGCTGGACAAGTGCGAACATTAAGGCAGCAATCAAAGCTTATAATGCGGGACAAGTGAGAACATGAAGGCAGCTATCAAAGCTTATAATGCTGGACAAGTGAGAACATTAAGGCAGCTATCAGAGCTTATAATGCTGGACAAGTGAGAACATGGAGGCAGCTATCAGAGCTTATAATGCTGGACAAGTGAGAACATAGAGGCAGCTATCAGAACTTATAATGCTGGACAAGTCAGAACATAGAGGCGGCGATCAAAGCTTATAATGCTGGACAAGTGAGAACATGGAGGCGGCTATCAGAGCTTATAATGCTGGACAAGTGAGAACAGTGAGGCGGCTATCAGAGCTTCAAATACTGGACAAGTGAGAACATGGAGGCAGCTATCAGAGCTTATAATGCTGGACAAGTGAGAGCATGGTGACAGCTATCAGAGCTTATAATGCTGGGCAAGTGAGAACAAGGAGGCAGCTATCAGAGCTTATCATGCTGGACAAGTGAGATTGGGGCAGCTATCAGAGCTTATAATGCTGGACAAAAGAGAACATGGAGGCAGCTATCAGAGCTTCTAATGCTGGACAAGTGAAAACATGAAGGCAGGTATCAGGGCTTCTAATGCTGGACAAGAGAGAACAAGGAGACAGCTATCAGAGCTTATAATACTGGACTAGTGAGAGCATGGAGGCAGCTATCAGAGCTTAAAATGCTGGACAAGTGAGAACATGGAGGTGAGAACATGGAGGCAGCTATCAGAGTTTATAATACTGGACAAGTGAGAGGATTGAGGCAGCTATCAGAGCTTATAATACTGGACAAGTGAGAGCATGGAGGCAGCTATCAAAACTTATAATGCTGGACAAGTGAGAACATGAAGGCAGCTATCAGAGCTTATAATGCTGGACAAGTGAAAACATGGAGACAGCTATCAGAGCTTATAATGCTGGACAAGTGAGAACATGGAGGCAGCTATCAGAGCTTATAATGCTGGACAAGTGAGAACATGGAGGCAGCTATGAGAGCTTACAATGCTGGGCAAGTCAGAAAATGGAGTCGGCTATCAGGGCTAATAATGCTGGACAAGTGAGAACATGGAGGCAGCTATCAGAGCTTATAATACTGGACAAGTGAGAGCATGAAGGCAGCTATCAAAGCTTATAATGCTGGACAAGTGAGAGCATGAAGGCAGCTATCAGAGCTTATAATGCTGGACAAGTGAAAACATGCAGACAGCTATCAGAGCTTATAATGCTGGACAAGTGAGAACATGAAGGCAGCTGTCAGAGCTTATAATGCTGGACAAGTGAGAACAAGGAGGCAGCTGTCAGAGCTAATAATGCTGGACAAGTGAGAACATGGAGGCAGCTATCAGAGCTTATAATGCTGGGCAAGTGAGAACATGGAGGCAGCTATCAGAGCTAATAATGCTGGATAAGTGAGAACATGGAGGCGGCTATCAGAACTTAAAATGCTGGACAAGTGCGAACATGGAGGCAGCTATCAAAGCTTATAATGCTGGACAAGTGAGAACATTAAAGCAGCTATCAGAGCTTATAATGCTGGACAAGTGAGAACATGGAGGCAGCTATCAGAGCTTATAATGCTGGACTAGTGAGAAAATGGAGGCAGCTATCAGAGCTTATAATGTTGGACAAGTCAGAAAATGGTGGCAGCTATCAGAGCTTATAATGCTGGACAAGTGAGAACATGGACGCAGGTATCAGAGCTTATAATGCTGGACAAGTGAGAACATGGAGGCAGCTATCAGAGCTTATAATTCTGGACAAGTGAGACCATGGAGGCAGCTATCAGAGCTTATAATGCTGGATAATTGAGAACATGGAGGCAGCTATCAGAGCTTTTAATGCTGGACAAGTGAGAACATGGAGGCAGCTATCAAAGCTTATAATGCTGGACAAGTGAGAACATTAAGGCAGCTATCAGAGCTTATAATGCTGGACAAGTGAGAACATGGAGGCAGCTATCAGAGCTTATAATGCTGGACTAGTGAGAAAATGGAGGCAGCTATCAGAGCTTATAATGCTGGACAAGTGAGAAAATGGTGGCAGCTATCAGAGCTTATAATGCTGGACAAGTGAGAACATGGACGCAGGTATCAGAGCTTATAATGCTGGACAAGTGAGAACATGGAGGCAGCTATCAGAGCTTATAATTCTGGACAAGTGAGAACATGGAGGCAGCTATCAGAGCTTATAATGCTGGATAATTGAGAACATGGAGGCAGCTATCAGAGCTTTTAATGCTGGACAAGTGAGAACATGGAGGCAGCTATCAGAGCTTATAATGCTGGACAAGTGAGAACATGGAGGTAGCTATCAGAGCTTGCAATGCTGGACAAGTGAGAACATGGAGGCAGCTATCAGAGCTTATAAAGCTGGACAAGTGAGAACACAGAGGCAGTTATCAGAGCTTATAATGCTGGACAAGTGAGAACATGGAGGCAGCTATCGGAGCTTATAATGCTGGACAAGTGAGAACACAGAGGCAGTTATCAGAGCTTATAATGCTGGACAAGTGAGAACATGGAGGTAGCTATCAGAGCTTGCAATGCTGGACAAGTGAGAACATGGAGGCAGCTATCAGAGCTTATAATGCTGGACAAGTGAGAACATGGAGGCAGCTATCAGAGCTTATAATGCTGGACAAGTGAGAACATGGATGCAGCTATCGGAGCTTATAATGTTGGACAAGTGAGAACACGGAGGCAGCTATCAGAGCTTATAATGCTGGACAAGTGAGAACATGGAGGCAGCTATCGGAGCTTATAATGCTGGACAAGTGAGAACAAAAAGGCAGCTATCAAAGCTTATAATGCTGGGCAAGTCAGAACATAGAGTCGGCTATCAGAGCTTATAATGCTGGACAAGTGAGAACATAGAGGCAGCTATCAGAACTTATAATGCTGGACAAGTGAGAACATGGAGGCAGCTATGAGAGCTTACAATGCTGGGCAAGTCAGAACATGGAGTCAGCTATCAGGGCTAATAATGCTGGACAAGTGAGAACATGGAGGCAGCTATCAGAGCTTATAATACTGGACAAGTGAGAGCATGAAGGCAGCTATCAAAGCTTATAATGCTGGACAAGTGAGAACATGAAGGCAGCTATCAGAGCTTATAATGCTGGACAAGTGAAAACACGGAGACAGCTATCAGAGATTATAATGCTGGACAAGTGAGAAAATGAAGGCAGCTGTCAGAACTTATAATGCTGGACAAGTGAGAACAAGGAGGCAGCTGTCAGAGCTAATAATGCTGGACAAGTGAGAACATGGAGGCAGCTATCAGAGCTTATAATGCTGGGCAACTGAGAACATGGAGGCAGCTATCAGAGCTAATAATGCTGGATAAGTGAGAACATGGAGGCGGCTATCAGAACTTATAATGCTGGACAAGTGCGAACATTAAGGCAGCAATCAAAGCTTATAATGCGGGACAAGTGAGAACATGAAGGCAGCTATCAAAGCTTATAATGCTGGACAAGTGAGAACATTAAGGCAGCTATCAGAGCTTATAATGCTGGACAAGTGAGATCATGGAGGCAGCTATCAGAGCTTATAATGCTGGACAAGTGAGAACATAGAGGCAGCTATCAGAACTTACAATGCTGGACAAGTCAGAACATAGAGGCGGCGATCAGAGCTTATAATGCTGGACAAGTGAGAACATGGAGGCGGCTATCAGAGCTTATAATGCTGGACAAGTGAGAACATGGAGGCGGCTATCAGAGCTTAAAATACTGGACAAGTGAGAACATGGAGGCAGCTATCAGAGCTTATAATGCTGGACAAGTGAGAACATGGAGACAGCTATCAGAGCTTATAATGCTGGGCAAGTGAGAACAAGGAGGCAGCTATCAGAGCTTATCATGCTGGACAAGTGAGATTGGGGCAGCTATCAGAGCTTATAATGCTGGACAAAAGAGAACATGGAGGCAGCTATCAGAGCTTCTAATGCTGGACAAGTGAAAACATGAAGGCAGGTATCAGGGCTTCTAATGCTGGACAAGAGAGAACAAGGAGACAGCTATCAGAGCTTATAATACTGGACTATCGAGAGCATGGAGGCAGCTATCAGAGCTTAAAATGCTGGACAAGTGAGAACATGGAGGTGAGAACATGGAGGCAGCTATCAGAGTTTATAATACTGGACAAGTGAGAGCATTGAGGCAGCTATCAGAGCTTATAATACTGGACAAGTGAGAGCATGGAGGCAGCTATCAAAACTTATAATGCTGGACAAGTGAGAACATGAAGGCAGCTATCAGAGCTTATAATGCTGGACAAGTGAAAACATGGAGACAGCTATCAGAGCTTATAATGCTGGACAAGTGAGAACATGGAGGCAGCTATCAGAGCCTCTAATGCTGGACAAGTGAGAACATGGAGGCAGCTATGAGAGCTTACAATGCTGGGCAAGTCAGAAAATGGAGTCGGCTATCAGGGCTAATAATGCTGGACAAGTGAGAACATGGAGGCAGCTATCAGAGCTTATAATACTGGACAAGTGAGAGCATGGAGGCAGTTATCAAAACTTATAATGCTGGACAATTGAGAGCATGAAGGCAGCTATCAGAGCTTATAATGCTGGACAAGTGACAACATGGTGACAGCTGTCAGAGCTTATAATGCTGGACAAGTGAGAACATGGAGGCAGCTATCAGAGCTTATAATGCTGGACAAGTGAGAACATGGAGGCAGCTATGAGAGCTTACAATGCTGGGCAAGTCAGAACATGGAGTCGGCTATCAGGGCTAATAATGCTGGACAAGTGAGAACATGGAGGCAGCTATCAGAGCTTATAATACTGGACAAGTGAGAGCATGAAGGCAGCTATCAAAGCTTATAATGCTGGACAAGTGAGAACATGAAGGCAGCTATCAGAGCTTATAATGCTGGACAAGTGAAAACATGGAGACAGCTTTCAGAGCTTATAATGCTGGACAAGTGAGAAAATGAAGGCAGCTGTCAGAGCTTATAATGCTGGACAAGTGAGAACAAGGAGGCAGCTGTCAGAGCTAATAATGCTGGACAAGTGAGAACATGGAGGCAGCTATCAGAGCTTATAATGCTGGGCAAGTGAGAACATGGAGGCAGCTATCAGAGCTAATAATGCTGGATAAGTGAGAACATGGAGGCGGCTATCAGAGCTTATAATGCTCGACAAGTGCGAACATTAAGGCAGCAATCAAAGCTTATAATGCGGGACAAGTGAGAACATGAAGGCAGCTATCAAAGCTTATAATGCTGGACAAGTGAGAACATTAAGGCAGCTATCAGAGCTTATAATGCTGGACAAGTGAGAACATGGAGGCAGCTATCAGAGCTTATAATGCTGGACAAGTGAGAACATAGAGGCAGCTATCGGAACTTATAATGCTGGACAAGTCAGAACATAGAGGCGGCGATCAAAGCTTATAATGCTGGACAAGTGAGAACATGGAGGCGGCTATCAGAGCTTATAATGCTGGACAAGTGAGAACACGGAGGCGGCTATCAGAGCTTAAAATACTGGACAAGTGAGAACATGGAGGCAGCTATCAGAGCTTATAATGCTGGACAAGTGAGAACATGGAGACAGCTATCAGAGCTTATAATGCTGGGCAAGTGAGAACAAGGAGGCAGCTATCAGAGCTTATCATGCTGGACAAGTGAGATTGGGGCAGCTATCAGAGCTTATAATGCTGGACAAAAGAGAACATGGAGGCAGCTATCAGAGCTTCTAATGCTGGACAAGTGAAAACATGAAGGCAGGTATCAGGGCTTCTAATGCTGGACAAGAGAGAACAAGGAGACAGCTATCAGAGCTTATAATACTGGACTAGTGAGAGCATGGAGGCAGCTATCAGAGCTTAAAATGCTGGACAAGTGAGAACATGGAGGTGAGAACATGGAGGCAGCTATCAGAGTTTATAATACTGGACAAGTGAGAGCATTGAGGCAGTTATCAGAGCTTATAATACTGGACAAGTGAGAGCATGGAGGCAGCTATCAGAACTTATAATGCTGGACAAGTGAGAACATGAAGGCAGCTATCAGAGCTTATAATGCTGGACAAGTGAAAACACGGAGACAGCTATCAGAGATTATAATGCTGGACAAGTGAGAAAATGAAGGCAGCTGTCAGAGCTTATAATGCTGGACAAGTGAGAACAAGGAGGCAGCTGTCAGAGCTAATAATGCTGGACAAGTGAGAACATGGAGGCAGCTATCAGAGCTTATAATGCTGGGCAAGTGAGAACATGGAGGCAGCTATCAGAGCTAATAATGCTGGATAAGTGAGAACATGGAGGCGGCTATCAGAACTTATAATGCTGGACAAGTGCGAACATTAAGGCAGCAATCAAAGCTTATAATGCGGGACAAGTGAGAACATGAAGGCAGCTATCAAAGCTTATAATGCTGGACAAGTGAGAACATTAAGGCAGCTATCAGAGCTTATAATGCTGGACAAGTGAGAACATGGAGGCAGCTATCAGAGCTTATAATGCTGGACAAGTGAGAACATAGAGGCAGCTATCAGAACTTACAATGCTGGACAAGTCAGAACATAGAGGCGGCGATCAGAGCTTATAATGCTGGACAAGTGAGAACATGGAGGCGGCTATCAGAGCTTATAATGCTGGACAAGTGAGAACATGGAGGCGGCTATCAGAGCTTAAAATACTGGACAAGTGAGAACATGGAGGCAGCTATCAGAGCTTATAATGCTGGACAAGTGAGAACATGGAGACAGCTATCAGAGCTTATAATGCTGGGCAAGTGAGAACAAGTAGGCAGCTATCAGAGCTTATCATGCTGGACAAGTGAGATTGGGGCAGCTATCAGAACTTATAATGCTGGACAAAAGAGAACATGGAGGCAGCTATCAGAGCTTCTAATGCTGGACAAGTGAAAACATGAAGGCAGGTATCAGGGCTTCTAATGCTGGACAAGAGAGAACAAGGAGACAGCTATCAGAGCTTATAATACTGGACTATCGAGAGCATGGAGGCAGCTATCAGAGCTTAAAATGCTGGACAAGTGAGAACATGGAGGTGAGAACATGGAGGCAGCTATCAGAGTTTATAATACTGGACAAGTGAGAGCATTGAGGCAGCTATCAGAGCTTATAATACTGGACAAGTGAGAGCATGGAGGCAGCTATCAAAACTTATAATGCTGGACAAGTGAGAACATGAAGGCAGCTATCAGAGCTTATAATGCTGGACAAGTGAAAACATGGAGACAGCTATCAGAGCTTATAATGCTGGACAAGTGAGAACATGGAGGCAGCTATCAGAGCCTCTAATGCTGGACAAGTGAGAACATGGAGGCAGCTATGAGAGCTTACAATGCTGGGCAAGTCAGAAAATGGAGTCGGCTATCAGGGCTAATAATGCTGGACAAGTGAGAACATGGAGGCAGCTATCAGAGCTTATAATACTGGACAAGTGAGAGCATGGAGGCAGTTATCAAAACTTATAATGCTGAACAATTGAGAGCATGAAGGCAGCTATCAGAGCTTATAATGCTGGACAAGTGACAACATGGTGACAGCTGTCAGAGCTTATAATGCTGGACAAGTGAGAACATGGAGGCAGCTATCAGAGCTTATAATGCTGGACAAGTGAGAACATGGAGGCAGCTATGAGAGCTTACAATGCTGGGCAAGTCAGAACATGGAGTCGGCTATCAGGGCTAATAATGCTGGACAAGTGAGAACATGGAGGCAGCTATCAGAGCTTATAATACTGGACAAGTGAGAGCATGAAGGCAGCTATCAAAGCTTATAATGCTGGACAAGTGAGAACATGAAGGCAGCTATCAGAGCTTATAATGCTGGACAAGTGAAAACATGGAGACAGCTTTCAGAGCTTATAATGCTGGACAAGTGAGAAAATGAAGGCAGCTGTCAGAGCTTATAATGCTGGACAAGTGAGAACAAGGAGGCAGCTGTCAGAGCTAATAATGCTGGACAAGTGAGAACATGGAGGCAGCTATCAGAGCTTATAATGCTGGGCAAGTGAGAACATGGAGGCAGCTATCAGAGCTAATAATGCTGGATAAGTGAGAACATGGAGGCGGCTATCAGAGCTTATAATGCTGGACAAGTGCGAACATTAAGGCAGCAATCAAAGCTTATAATGCGGGACAAGTGAGAACATGAAGGCAGCTATCAAAGCTTATAATGCTGGACAAGTGAGAACATTAAGGCAGCTATCAGAGCTTATAATGCTGGACAAGTGAGAACATGGAGGCAGCTATCAGAGCTTATAATGCTGGACAAGTGAGAACATAGAGGCAGCTATCGTAACTTATAATGCTGGACAAGTCAGAACATAGAGGCGGCGATCAAAGCTTATAATGCTGGACAAGTGAGAACATGGAGGCGGCTATCAGAGCTTATAATGCTGGACAAGTGAGAACACGGAGGCGGCTATCAGAGCTTAAAATACTGGACAAGTGAGAACATGGAGGCAGCTATCAGAGCTTATAATGCTGGACAAGTGAGAACATGGAGACAGCTATCAGAGCTTATAATGCTGGGCAAGTGAGAACAAGGAGGCAGCTATCAGAGCTTATCATGCTGGACAAGTGAGATTGGGGCAGCTATCAGAGCTTATAATGCTGGACAAAAGAGAACATGGAGGCAGCTATCAGAGCTTCTAATGCTGGACAAGTGAAAACATGAAGGCAGGTATCAGGGCTTCTAATGCTGGACAAGAGAGAACAAGGAGACAGCTATCAGAGCTTATAATACTGGACTAGTGAGAGCATGGAGGCAGCTATCAGAGCTTAAAATGCTGGACAAGTGAGAACATGGAGGTGAGAACATGGAGGCAGCTATCAGAGTTTATAATACTGGACAAGTGAGAGCATTGAGGCAGTTATCAGAGCTTATAATACTGGACAAGTGAGAGCATGGAGGCAGCTATCAGAACTTATAATGCTGGACAAGTGAGAACATGAAGGCAGCTATCAGAGCTTATAATGCTGGACAAGTGAAAACACGGAGACAGCTATCAGAGATTATAATGCTGGACAAGTGAGAACATGGAGGCAGCTATCAGAGCTTATAATGCTGGGCAAGTGAGAACATGGAGGCAGCTATCAGAGCTAATAATGCTGGATAAGTGAGAACATGGAGGCGGCTATCAGAACTTATAATGCTGGACAAGTGCGAACATTAAGGCAGCAATCAAAGCTTATAATGCGGGACAAGTGAGAACATGAAGGCAGCTATCAAAGCTTATAATGCTGGACAAGTGAGAACATTAAGGCAGCTATCAGAGCTTATAATGCTGGACAAGTGAGAACATGGAGGCAGCTATCAGAGCTTATAATGCTGGACAAGTGAGAACATAGAGGCAGCTATCAGAACTTACAATGCTGGACAAGTCAGAACATAGAGGCGGCGATCAGAGCTTATAATGCTGGACAAGTGAGAACATGGAGGCGGCTATCAGAGCTTATAATGCTGGACAAGTGAGAACATGGAGGCGGCTATCAGAGCTTAAAATACTGGACAAGTGAGAACATGGAGGCAGCTATCAGAGCTTATAATGCTGGACAAGTGAGAACATGGAGACAGCTATCAGAGCTTATAATGCTGGGCAAGTGAGAACAAGTAGGCAGCTATCAGAGCTTATCATGCTGGACAAGTGAGATTGGGGCAGCTATCAGAACTTATAATGCTGGACAAAAGAGAACATGGAGGCAGCTATCAGAGCTTCTAATGCTGGACAAGTGAAAACATGAAGGCAGGTATCAGGGCTTCTAATGCTGGACAAGAGAGAACAAGGAGACAGCTATCAGAGCTTATAATACTGGACTATCGAGAGCATGGAGGCAGCTATCAGAGCTTAAAATGCTGGACAAGTGAGAACATGGAGGTGAGAACATGGAGGCAGCTATCAGAGTTTATAATACTGGACAAGTGAGAGCATTGAGGCAGCTATCAGAGCTTATAATACTGGACAAGTGAGAGCATGGAGGCAGCTATCAAAACTTATAATGCTGGACAAGTGAGAACATGAAGGCAGCTATCAGAGCTTATAATGCTGGACAAGTGAAAACATGGAGACAGCTATCAGAGCTTATAATGCTGGACAAGTGAGAACATGGAGGCAGCTATCAGAGCCTCTAATGCTGGACAAGTGAGAACATGGAGGCAGCTATGAGAGCTTACAATGCTGGGCAAGTCAGAAAATGGAGTCGGCTATCAGGGCTAATAATGCTGGACAAGTGAGAACATGGAGGCAGCTATCAGAGCTTATAATACTGGACAAGTGAGAGCATGGAGGCAGTTATCAAAACTTATAATGCTGGACAATTGAGAGCATGAAGGCAGCTATCAGAGCTTATAATGCTGGACAAGTGACAACATGGTGACAGCTGTCAGAGCTTATAATGCTGGACAAGTGAGAACATGGAGGCAGCTATCAGAGCTTATAATGCTGGACAAGTGAGAACATGGTGGCAGCTATGAGAGCTTACAATGCTGGGCAAGTCAGAACATGGAGTCGGCTATCAGGGCTAATAATGCTGGACAAGTGAGAACATGGAGGCAGCTATCAGAGCTTATAATACTGGACAAGTGAGAGCATGAAGGCAGCTATCAAAGCTTATAATGCTGGACAAGTGAGAACATGAAGGCAGCTATCAGAGCTTATAATGCTGGACAAGTGAAAACATGGAGACAGCTATCAGAGCTTATAATGCTGGACAAGTGAGAAAATGAAGGCAGCTGTCAGAGCTTATAATGCTGGACAAGTGAGAACAAGGAGGCAGCTGTCAGAGCTAATAATGCTGGACAAGTGAGAACATGGAGGCAGCTATCAGAGCTTATAATGCTGGGCAAGTGAGAACATGGAGGCAGCTATCAGAGCTAATAATGCTGGATAAGTGAGAACATGGAGGCGGCTATCAGAGCTTATAATGCTGGACAAGTGCGAACATTAAGGCAGCAATCAAAGCTTATAATGCGGGACAAGTGAGAACATGAAGGCAGCTATCAAAGCTTATAATGCTGGACAAGTGAGAACATTAAGGCAGCTATCAGAGCTTATAATGCTGGACAAGTGAGAACATGGAGGCAGCTATCAGAGCTTATAATGCTGGACAAGTGAGAACATAGAGGCAACTATCGGAACTTATAATGCTGGACAAGTCAGAACATAGAGGCGGCGATCAAAGCTTATAATGCTGGACAAGTGAGAACATGGAGGCGGCTATCAGAGCTTATAATGCTGGACAAGTGAGAACACGGAGGCGGCTATCAGAGCTTAAAATACTGGACAAGTGAGAACATGGAGGCAGCTATCAGAGCTTATAATGCTGGACAAGTGAGAACATGGAGACAGCTATCAGAGCTTATAATGCTGGGCAAGTGAGAACAAGGAGGCAGCTATCAGAGCTTATCATGCTGGACAAGTGAGATTGGGGCAGCTATCAGAGCTTATAATGCTGGACAAAAGAGAACATGGAGGCAGCTATCAGAGCTTCTAATGCTGGACAAGTGAAAACATGAAGGCAGGTATCAGGGCTTCTAATGCTGGACAAGAGAGAACAAGGAGACAGCTATCAGAGCTTATAATACTGGACTAGTGAGAGCATGGAGGCAGCTATCAGAGCTTAAAATGCTGGACAAGTGAGAACATGGAGGTGAGAACATGGAGGCAGCTATCAGAGTTTATAATACTGGACAAGTGAGAGCATTGAGGCAGTTATCAGAGCTTATAATACTGGACAAGTGAGAGCATGGAGGCAGCTATCAGAACTTATAATGCTGGACAAGTGAGAACATGAAGGCAGCTATCAGAGCTTATAATGCTGGACAAGTGAAAACATGGAGACAGCTATCAGAGCTTATAATGCTGGACAAGTGAGAACATGGAGGCAGCTATCAGAGCTTATAATGCTGGACAAGTGAGAACATGGAGGCAGCTATGAGAGCTTACAATGCTGGGCAAGTCAGAAAATGGAGTCGGCTATCAGGGCTAATAATGCTGGACAAGTGAGAACATGGAGGCAGTTATCAGAGCTTATAATACTGGACAAGTGAGAGCATGAAGGCAGCTATCAAAGCTTATAATGCTGGACAAGTGAGAGCATGAAGGCAGCTATCAGAGCTTATAATGCTGGACAAGTGAAAACATGCAGACAGCTATCAGAGCTTATAATGCTGGACAAGTGAGAACATGAAGGCAGCTGTCAGAGCTTATAATGCTGGACAAGTGAGAACAAGGAGGCAGCTGTCAGAGCTAATAATGCTGGACAAGTGAGAACATGGAGGCAGCTATCAGAGCTTATAAAGCTGGGCAAGTGAGAACATGGAGGCAGCTATCAGAGCTAATAATGCTGGATAAGTAAGAACATGGAGGCGGCTATCAGAACTTATAATGCTGGACAAGTGCGAACATGGAGGCAGCTATCAAAGCTTATAATGCTGGACAAGTGAGAACATTAAAGCAGCTATCAGAGCTTATAATGCTGGACAAGTGAGAACATGGAGGCAGCTATCAGAGCTTATAATGCTGGACTAGTGAGAAAATGGAGGCAGCTATCAGAGCTTATAATGCTGGACAAGTGAGAAAATGGTGGCAGCTATCAGAGCTTATAATGCTGGACAAGTGAGAACATGGACGCAGGTATCAGAGCTTATAATGCTGGACAAGTGAGAACATGGAGGCAGCTATCAGAGCTTATAATTCCGGACAAGTGAGAACATGGAGGCAGCTATCAGAGCTTATAATGCTGGATAATTGAGAACATGGAGGCAGCTATCAGAGCTTTTAATGCTGGACAAGTGAGAACATGGAGGCAGCTATCAAAGCTTATAATGCTGGACAAGTGAGAACATTAAGGCAGCTATCAGAGCTTATAATGCTGGACAAGTGAGAACATGGAGGCAGCTATCAGAGCTTATAATGCTGGACTAGTGAGAAAATGGAGGCAGCTATCAGAGCTTATAATGCTGGACAAGTGAGAAAATGGTGGCAGCTATCAGAGCTTATGATGCTGGACAAGTGAGAACATGGACGCAGGTATCAGAGCTTATAATGCTGGACAAGTGAGAACATGGAGGCAGCTATCAGAGCTTATAATTCTGGACAAGTGAGAACATGGAGGCAGCTATCAGAGCTTATAATGCTGGATAATTGAGAACATGGAGGCAGCTATCAGAGCTTTTAATGCTGGACAAGTGAGAACATCGAGGCAGCTATCAGAGCTTATAATGCTGGACAAGTGAGAACATGGAGGTAGCTATCAGAGCTTGCAATGCTGGACAAGTGAGAACATGGAGGCAGCTATCAGAGCTTATAATGCTGGACAAGTGAGAACACAGAGGCAGTTATCAGAGCTTATAATGCTGGACAAGTGAGAACATGGAGGCAGCTATCGGAGCTTATAATGCTGGACAAGTGAGAACACAGAGGCAGTTATCAGAGCTTATAATGCTGGACAAGTGAGAACATGGAGGTAGCTATCAGAGCTTGCAATGCTGGACAAGTGAGAACATGGAGGCAGCTATCAGAGCTTATAATGCTGGACAAGTGAGAACATGGAGGCAGCTATCAGAGCTTATAATGCTGGACAAGTGAGAACATGGATGCAGCTATCGGAGCTTATAATGTTGGACAAGTGAGAACACGAAGGCAGCTATCAGAGCTTATAATGTTGGACAAGTGAGAACATGGAGGCAGCTATCGGAGCTTATAATGCTGGACAAGTGAGAACAAAAAGGCAGCTATCAAAGCTTATAATGCTGGGCAAGTCAGAACATAGAGTCGGCTATCAGAGCTTATAATGCTGGACAAGTGAGAACATAGAGGCAGCTATCAGAAATTATAATGCTGGACAAGTGAGAACATTAAGGCAGCTATCATAGCCTTTAATGCTGGACAAGTGAGGACATGGAGGCAGCTATCAGAGCTTATAATGCTGGACAAGTGAGAACATGGAGGCAGCTATCAGAGCTTATAATGCTGGACAAGTGAGAACATGGAGGCAGCTATCAGAGCTTATAATGCTGGACAAGTGAGAACATGAACGCAGCTATCGGAGCTTATAATGCTGGACAAGTGAGAACACGGAGGCAGTTATCAGAGCTTATAATGCTGGACAAGTGAGAACATGGAGGTAGCTATCAGAGCTTATAATGCTGGACAAGTGAGAACATGTAGGCAACTATCAGAGCTTATAATGCTGGATAAGTGAGAAAATGGAGGCAGCTATCAGAGGTTATAATGCTGGACAAGTGGGAACATTGAGGCAGCTATCAGAGCTTATAATACTGGACAAGTGAGAACATGGAGGCAGCTATCAGAGCTTATAATGCTGAACAAGTGAGAACATGGAGGCAGCTATCAGAGCTTATAATGCTGGACAAGTGAGAACATGAACGCAGGTATCAGAGCTTATAATGCTGGACAAGTGAGAGCATGGAGGCAGCTATCAGAGCTTATAATGCTGGACAAGTGAGAACATGGAGGCAGCTATCAGAGCTTATAATGCTGGACAAGTGAGAACAAAAAGGCAGCTATCAAAGCTTATAATGCTGGGCAAGTCAGAACATAGAGTCGGCTATCAGAGCTTATAATGCTGGACAAGTGAGAACATAGAGGCAGCTATCAGAACTTATAATGCTGGAGAAGTCAGAACATAGAGTCGGCGATCAGAGCTTATAATGCTGGACAAGTGAGAACATGGAGGCGGCTATCAGAGCTTATAATGCTGGACAAGTGAGAACATGGAGGCGGCTATCAGAGCTTAAAATACTGGACAAGTAAGAACATGGAGGCAGCTATCAGAGCTTATAATGCTGGACAAGTGAGAACATGGAGACAGCTATCAGAGCTTATAATGCTGGACAAGTGAGAACAAGGAGGCAGCTATCAGAGCTTATCATGCTGGACAAGTGAGATTGGGGCAGCTATCAGAGCTTATAATGCTGGACAAAAGAGAACATGGAGGCAGCTATCAGAGCTTATAATGCTGGACAAGTGAAAACATGAAGGCAGGTATCAGGGCTTCTAATGCTGGACAAGAGAGAAAAAGGAGACAGCTATCAGAGCTTATAATACTGGACTAGTGAGAACATGGAGGCAGCTATCAGAGCTTGCAATGCTGGGCAAGTCAGAACATGGAGTCGGCTATCAGGGCTAATAATGCTGGACAAGTGAGAACATGGAGGCAGCTATCAGAGCTTATAATTCTGGACAAGTGAGAACATGGAGGCAGCTATCAGAGCTTATAATGCTGGATAATTGAGAACATGGAGGCAGCTATCAGAGCTTTTAATGCTGGACAAGTGAGAACATGGAGGCAGCTATCAGAGCTTATAATGCTGGACAAGTGAGAACATGGAGGTAGCTATCAGAGCTTGCAATGCTGGACAAGTGAGAACATGGAGGCAGCTATCAGAGCTTATAATGCTGGACAAGTGAGAACACAGAGGCAGTTATCAGAGCTTATAATGCTGGACAAGTGAGAACATGCAGGCAGCTATCGGAGCTTATAATGCTGGACAAGTGAGAACACAGAGGCAGTTATCAGAGCTTATAATGCTGGACAAGTGAGAACATGTAGGTAGCTATCAGAGCTTGCAATGCTGGACAAGTGAGAACATGGAGGCAGCTATCAGAGCTTATAATGCTGGACAAGTGAGAACATGGAGGCAGCTATCAGAGCTTATAATGCTGGACAAGTGAGAACAAAAAGGCAGCTATCAAAGCTTATAATGCTGGGCAAGTCAGAACATAGAGTCGGCTATCAGAGCTTATAATGCTGGACAAGTGAGAACATAGAGGCAGCTATCAGAACTTATAATGCTGGAGAAGTCAGAACATAGAGTCGGCGATCAGAGCTTATAATGCTGGACAAGTGAGAACATGGAGGCGGCTATCAGAGCTTATAATGCTGGACAAGTGAGAACATGGAGGCGGCTATCAGAGCTTAAAATACTGGACAAGTAAGAACATGGAGGCAGCTATCAGAGCTTATAATGCTGGACAAGTGAGAACATGGAGACAGCTATCAGAGCTTATAATGCTGGACAAGTGAGAATAAGGAGGCAGCTATCAGAGCTTATCATGCTGGACAAGTGAGATTGGGGCAGCTATCAGAGCTTATAATGCTGGACAAAAGAGAACATGGAGGCAGCTATCAGAGCTTATAATGCTGGACAAGTGAAAACATGAAGGCAGGTATCAGGGCTTCTAATGCTGGACAAGAGAGAAAAAGGAGACAGCTATCAGAGCTTATAATACTGGACTAGTGAGAACATGGAGGCAGCTATCAGAGCTTGCAATGCTGGGCAAGTCAGAACATGGAGTCGGCTATCAGGGCTAATAATGCTGGACAAGTGAGAACATGGAGGCAGCTATCAAAGCTTATAATTCTGGACAAGTGAGAACATGGAGGCAGCTATCAGAGCTTATAATGCTGGATAATTGAGAACATGGAGGCAGCTATCAGAGCTTTTAATGCTGGACAAGTGAGAACATGGAGGCAGCTATCAGAGCTTATAATGCTGGACAAGTGAGAACATGGAGGTAGCTATCAGAGCTTGCAATGCTGGACAAGTGAGAACATGGAGGCAGCTATCAGAGCTTATAATGCTGGACAAGTGAGAACACAGAGGCAGTTATCAGAGCTTATAATGCTGGACAAGTGAGAACATGCAGGCAGCTATCGGAGCTTATAATGCTGGACAAGTGAGAACACAGAGGCAGTTATCAGAGCTTATAATGCTGGACAAGTGAGAACATGGAGGTAGCTATCAGAGCTTGCAATGCTGGACAAGTGAGAACATGGAGGCAGCTATCAGAGCTTATAATGCTGGACAAGTGAGAACATGGAGGCAGCTATCAGAGCTTATAATGCTGGACAAGTGAGAACATGGATGCAGCTATCGGAGCTTATAATGTTGGACAAGTGAGAACACGAAGGCAGCTATCAGAGCTTATAATGCTGGACAAGTGAGAACATGGAGGCAGCTATCGGAGCTTATAATGCTGGACAAGTGAGAACAAAAAGGCAGCTATCAAAGCTTATAATGCTGGGCAAGTCAGAACATAGAGTCGGCTATCAGAGCTTATAATGCTGGACAAGTGAGAGCATAGAGGCAGCTATCAGAACTTATAATGCTGGACAAGTGAGAACATTAAGGCAGCTATCATAGCTTATAATGCTGGACAAGTGAGGACATGGAGGCAGCTATCAGAGCTTATAATGCTGGACAAGTGAGAACATGGAGGCAGCTATCAGAGCTTATAATGCTGGACAAATGAGAACATGGAGGCAGCTATCAGAGCTTATAATGCTGGACAAGTGAGAACATGAACGCAGCTATCGGAGCTTATAATGCTGGACAAGTGAGAACACGGAGGCAGTTATCAGAGCTTATAATGCTGGACAAGTGAGAACATGGAGGTAGCTATCAGAGCTTATAATGCTGGACAAGTGAGAACATGTAGGCAACTATCAGAGCTTATAATGCTGGATAAGTGAGAAAATGGAGGCAGCTATCAGAGGTTATAATGCTGGACAAGTGGGAACATTGAGGCAGCTATCAGAGCTTATAATACTGGACAAGTGAGAACATGGAGGCAGCTATCAGAGCTTATAATGCTGAACAAGTGAGAACATGGAGCCAGCTATCAGAGCTTATAATGCTGGGCAAGTGAGAACATGAACGCAGGTATCAGAGCTTATAATGCTGGACAAGTGAGAACATGGAGGCAGCTATCAGAGCTTATAATGCTGGACAAGTGAGAACATGGAGGCAGCTATCAGAGCTTATAATGCTGGACAAGTGAGAACAAAAAGGCAGCTATCAAAGCTTATAATGCTGGGCAAGTCAGAACATAGAGTCGGCTATCAGAGCTTATAATGCTGGACAAGTGAGAACATAGAGGCAGCTATCATAACTTATAATGCTGGACAAGTCAGAACATAGAGTCGGCGATCAGAGCTTATAATGCTGGACAAGTGAGAACATGGAGGCGGCTATCAGAGCTTATAATGCTGGACAAGTGAGAACATGGAGGCGGCTATCAGAGCTTAAAATACTGGACAAGTAAGAACATGGAGGCAGCTATCAGAGCTTATAATGCTGGACAAGTGAGAACATGGAGACAGCTATCAGAGCTTATAATGCTGGACAAGTGAGAACAAGGAGGCAGCTATCAGAGCTTATCATGCTGGACAAGTGAGATTGGGGCAGCTATCAGAGCTTATAATGCTGGACAAAAGAGAACATGGAGGCAGCTATCAGAGCTTATAATGCTGGACAAGTGAAAACATGAAGGCAGGTATCAGGGCTTCTAATGCTGGACAAGAGAGAAAAAGGAGACAGCTATCAGAGCTTATAATACTGGACTAGTGAGAACATGGAGGCAGCTATCAGAGCTTGCAATGCTGGGCAAGTCAGAACATGGAGTCGGCTATCAGGGCTAATAATGCTGGACAAGTGAGAACATGGAGGCAGCTATCAGAGCTTATAATACTTTACAAGTGAGAGCATGGAGGCAGCTATCAAAACTTATAATGCTGGACAATTGAGAACATGAAGGCAGCTATCAGAGCTTATAATGCTGGACAAGTGAAAACATGGAGACAGCTATCAGAGCTTATAATGCTGGACAAGTGAGAACATGGAGGCTGCTATCAGAGCTTATAATGCTGGACAAGTGAGAACATGGAGGCAGCTATGAGAGCTTACAATGCTGGGCAAGTCAGAACATGGAGTCGGCTATCAGGGCTAATAATGCTGGACAAGTGAGAACATGGAGGCAGCTATCAGAGCTTATAATACTGGTCAAGTGAGAGCATGAAGGCAGCTATCAAAGCTTATAATGCTGGACAAGTGAGAACATGAAGGCAGCTATCAGAGTTTATAATGCTGGACAAGTGAAAACATGCAGACAGCTATCAGAGCTTATAATGCTGGACAAGTGAGAAAATGAAGGCAGCTGTCAGAGCTTATAATGCTGGACAAGTGAGAACAAGGAGGCAGCTGTCAGAGCTAATAATGCTGGACAAGTGAGAACATGGAGGCAGCTATCAGAGCTTATAATGCTGGGCAAGTGAGAACATGGAGGCAGCTATCAGAGCTAAAAATGCTGGATAAGTGAGAACATGGAGGCGGCTATCAGAGTTTATAATGCTCGACAAGTGCGAACATTAAGGCAGCAATCAAAGCTTATAATGCGGGACAAGTGAGAACATGAAGGCAGCTATCAAAGCTTATAATGCTGGACAAGTGAGAACATTAAGGCAGCTATCAGAGCTTATAATGCTGGACAAGTGAGAACATGGAGGCAGCTATCAGAGCTTATAATGCTGGACAAGTGAGAACATAGAGGCAGCTATCAGAACTTATAATGCTGGACAAGTCAGAACATAGAGGCGGCGATCAGAGCTTATAATGCTGGACAAGTGAGAACATGGAGGCGGCTATCAGAGCTTATAATGCTGGACAAGTGAGAACATGTAGGCGGCTATCAGAGCTTAAAATACTGGACAAGTGAGAACATGGAGGCAGCTATCAGAGCTTATAATGCTGGACAAGTGAGAACATGGAGATAGCTATCAGAGCTTATAATGCTAGACAAGTGAGAACAAGGAGGCAGCTATCAGAGCTTATCATGCTGGACAAGTGAGATTGGGGCAGCTATCAGAGCTTATAATGCTGGACAAAAGAGAACATGGAGGCAGCTATCAGAGCTTCTAATGCTGGACAAGTGAAAACATGAAGGCAGGTATCAGGGCTTCTAATGCTGGACAAGAGAGAACAAGGAGACAGCTATCGGAGCTTATAATACTGGACTAGTGAGAATATGGAGGCAGCTATCAGAGCTTAAAATGCTGGACAAGTGAAAACATGGAGGTGAGAACATGGAGGCAGCTATCAGAGTTTATAATACTGGACAAGTGAGAGCATTGAGGCAGCTATCAGAGCTTATAATACTGGACAAGTGAGGGCATGGAGGCAGCTATCAAAACTTATAATGCTGGACAAGTGAGAACATGAAGGCAGCTATCAGAGCTTATAATGCTGGACAAGTGAAAACATGGAGACAGCTATCAGAGCTTATAATGCTGGACAAGTGAGAACATGGAGGCAGCTATCAGAGCTTATAATGCTGGACAAGTGAGAACATGGAGGCAGCTATGAGAGCTTACAATGCTGGGCAAGTCAGAACATGGAGTCGGCTATCAGGGCTAATAATGCTGGACAAGTGAGAACATGGAGGCAGCTATCAGAGCTTATAATACTGGACAAGTGAGAGCATGAAGGCAGCTATCAATGCTTATAATGCTGGACAAGTGAGAGCATGAAGGTAGCTATCAGAGCTTATAATGCTGGACAAGTGAAAACATGGATACAGCTATCAGAGCTTATAATGCTGGACAAGTGAGAACATGAAGGCAGCTGTCAGAGCTTATAATGCTGGACAAGTGAGAACAAGGAGGCAGCTGTCAGAGCTAATAATGCTGGACAAGTGAGAACATGGAGGCAGCTATCAGAGCTTATAATGCTGGGCAAGTGAGAACATGGAGGCAGCTATCAGAGCTAATAATGCTGGATAAGTGAGAACATGGAGGCGGCTATCAGAGCTTATAATGCTGGACAAGTGAGAACATGGAGGCAGCTATCAGAGCTTATAATGCTGGACTAGTGAGAAAATGGTGGCAGCTATCAGAGCTTATAATGCTGGACAAGTGAGAACATGGACGCAGGTATCAGAGCTTATAATGCTGGACAAGTGAGAACATGGAGGCAGCTATCAGAGCTTATAATTCTGGACAAGTGAGAACATGGAGGCAGCTATCAGAGCTTATAATGCTGGATAATTGAGAACATGGAGGCAGCTATCAGAGCTTATAATGCTGGACTAGTGAGAAAATGGTGGCAGCTATCAGAGCTTATAATGCTGGACAAGTGAGAACATGGACGCAGCTATCAGAGCTTATAATGCTGGACAAGTGAGAACATGGAGGCAGCTATCAGAGCTTATAATGCTGGACAAGTGAGAACATGGAGGCAGCTATCAGAGCTTATAATTCTGGACAAGTGAGAACATGGAGGCAGCTATCAGAGCTTATAATGCTGGACAAGTGAGAACATGGAGATAGCTATCAGAGCTTATAATGCTAGACAAGTGAGAACAAGGAGGCAGCTATCAGAGCTTATCATGCTGGACAAGTGAGATTGGGGCATCTATCAGAGCTTATAATGCTGGACAAAAGAGAACATGGAGGCAGCTATCAGAGCTTCTAATGCTGGACAAGTGAAAACATGAAGGCAGGTATCAGGGCTTCTAATGCTGGACAAGAGAGAACAAGGAGACAGCTATCAGAGCTTATAATACTGGACTAGTGAGAATATGGAGGCAGCTATCAGAGCTTAAAATGCTGGACAAGTGAAAACATGGAGGTGAGAACATGGAGGCAGCTATCAGAGTTTATAATACTGGACAAGTGAGAGCATTGAGGCAGCTATCAGAGCTTATAATACTGGACAAGTGAGGGCATGGAGGCAGCTATCAAAACTTATAATGCTGGACAAGTGAGAACATGAAGGCAGCTATCAGAGCTTATAATGCTGGACAAGTGAAAACATGGAGACAGCTATCAGAGCTTATAATGCTGGACAAGTGAGAACATGGAGGCAGCTATCAGAGCTTATAATGCTGGACAAGTGAGAACATGGAGGCAGCTATGAGAGCTTACAATGCTGGGCAAGTCAGAACATGGAGTCGGCTATCAGGGCTAATAATGCTGGACAAGTGAGAACATGGAGGCAGCTATCAGAGCTTATAATACTGGACAAGTGAGAGCATGAAGGCAGCTATCAATGCTTATAATGCTGGACAAGTGAGAGCATGAAGGTAGCTATCAGAGCTTATAATGCTGGACAAGTGAAAACATGGAGACAGCTATCAGAGCTTATAATGCTGGACAAGTGAGAACATGAAGGCAGCTGTCAGAGCTTATAATGCTGGACAAGTGAGAACAAGGAGGCAGCTGTCAGAGCTAATAATGCTGGACAAGTGAGAACATGGAGGCAGCTATCAGAGCTTATAATGCTGGGCAAGTGAGAACATGGAGGCAGCTATCAGAGCTAATAATGCTGGATAAGTGAGAACATGGAGGCGGCTATCAGAGCATTTAATGCTGGACAAGTGAGAACATGGAGGCAGCTATCAGAGCTTATAATGCTGGACTAGTGAGAAAATGGTGGCAGCTATCAGAGCTTATAATGCTGGACAAGTGAGAACATGGACGCAGGTATCAGAGCTTATAATGCTGGACAAGTGAGAACATGGAGGCAGCTATCAGAGCTTATAATTCTGGACAAGTGAGAACATGGAGGCAGCTATCAGAGCTTATAATGCTGGATAATTGAGAACATGGAGGCAGCTATCAGAGCTTTTAATACTGGACAAGTGAGATCATGGAGGCAGCTATCAGAGCTTATAATGCTGGACAAGTGAGAACATGGAGGTAGCTATCAGAGCTTGCAATGCTGGACAAGTGAGAACATGGAGGCAGCTATCAGAGCTTATAATGCTGGACATGTGAGAACACAGAGGCAGTTATCAGAGCTTATAATGCTGGACAAGTGAGAACATGGAGGCAGCTATCAGAGCTTATAATGCTGGACAAGTGAGAACACAGAGGCAGTTATCAGAGCTTATAATGCTGGACAAGTGAGAACATGGAGGTAGCTATCAGAGCTTGCAATGCTGGACAAGTGAGAACATGGAGGCAGCTATCAGAGCTTATAAAGCTGGACAAGTGAGAACATGGAGGCAGCTATCAGAGCTTATAATGCTGGACAAGTGAGAACATGGATGCATCTATCGGAGCTTATAATGTTGGACAAGTGAGAACACGGAGGCAGCTATCAGAGCTTATAATGCTGGACAAGTGAGAACACGGAGGCAGCTATCGGAGCTTATAATGCTGGACAAGTGAGAACAAAAAGGCAGCTATCAAAGCTTATAATGCTGGGCAAGTCAGAACATAGAGTCGGCTATCAGAGCTTATAATGCTGGACAAGTGAGAACAAAGAGGCAGCTATCAGAACTTATAATGCTGGACAAGTGAGAACATTAAGGCAGCTATCATAGCTTATAATGCTGGACAAGTGAGGTCATGGAGGCAGCTATCAGAGCTTATAATGCTGGACAAGTGAGAACATGGAGGCAGCTATCAGAGCTTATAATGCTGGACAAGTGAGAACATGGAGGCAGCTATCAGAGCTTATAATGCTGGACAAGTGAGAACATGAACGCAGCTATCGGAGCTTATAATGCTGGACAAGTGAGAACACGGAGGCAGTTATCAGAGCTTATAATGCTGGACAAGTGAGAACATGGAGGTAGCTATCAGAGCTTATAATGCTGGACAAGTGAGAACATGTAGGCAACTATCAGAGCTTATAATGCTGGATAAGTGAGAAAATGGAGGCAGCTATCAGAGGTTATAATGCTGGACAAGTGGGAACATTGAGGCAGCTATCAGAGCTTATAATACTGTACAAGTGAGAACATGGAGGCAGCTATCAGAGCTTATAATGCTGAACAAGTGAGAACATGGAGGCAGCTATCAGAGCTTATAATGCTGGACAAGTGAGAACATGAACGCAGGTATCAGAGCTTATAATGCTGGACAAGTGAGAACATGGAGGCAGCTATCAGAGCTTATAATGCTGGACAAGTGAGAACATGGAGGCAGCTATCAGAGCTTATAATGCTGGACAAGTGAGAACAAAAAGGCAGCTATCAAAGCTTATAATGCTGGGCAAGTCAGAACGTAGAGGCAGCTATCAAAACTTATAATGCTGGACAAGTCAGAACATAGAGGCGGCTATCAGAGCTTATAATGCTGGACAAGTGAGAACATGGAGGCGGCTACCAGAGCTTAAAATACTGGACAAGTGAGAACATGGAGGCAGCTATCAGAGCTTATAATGCTGGACAAGTGAGAACATGGAGACAGCTATCAGAGCTTATAATGCTGGACAAGTGAGAACAAGGAGGCAGCTATCAGAGCTTATCATGCTGGACAAGTGAGATTGGGGCAGCTATCAGAGCTTATAATGCTGGACAAAAGAGAACATGGAGGCAGCTATCAGAGCTTATAATGCTGGACAAGTGAAAACATGAAGGCAGGTATCAGGGCTTCTAATGCTGGACAAGAGAGAACAAGGAGACAGCTATCAGGGCTTATAATACTGGACTAGTGAGAACATGGACGCAGCTATCAGAGCTTACAATGCTGGGCAAGTCAGAACATGGAGTCGGCTATCAGGGCTAATAATGCTGGACAAGTGGGAACATGGAGGCAGCTATCAGAGCTTATAATACTGGACAAGTGAGAGCATGGAGGCAGCTATCAAAACTTATAATGCTGGACAATTGAGAACATGAAGGCAGCTATCAGAGCTTATAATGCTGGACAAGTGAAAACATGGAGACAGCTATCAGAGCTTATAATGCTGGACAAGTGAGAACATGGAGGCAGCTATCAGAGCTTATAATGCTGGACAAGTAAGAACATGGAGGCAGCTATGAGAGCTTACAATGCTGGGCAAGTCATAACATGGAGTCGGCTATCAGGGCTAATAATGCTGGACAAGTGAGAACATGGAGGCAGCTATCAGAGCTTATAACACTGGACAAGTGAGAGCATGAAGGCAGCTATCAAAGCTTATAATGCTGGACAAGTGAGAACATGAAGGCAGCTATCAGAGCTTATAATGCTGGACAAGTGAACACATGGAGACAGCTGTCAGAGCTAATAATGCTGGACAAGTGAGAACATGGAGGCAGCTGTCAGAGCTTATAATGCTGGACAAGTGAGAACAAGGAGGCAGCTATCAGAGCTAATAATGCTGGATAAGTGAGAACATGGAGGCGGCTATCAGAGCTTATAATGCTGGACAAGTGCGAACATGGAGGCAGCTATCAAAGCTTATAATGCTGGACAAGTGAGAACATTAAGGCAGCTATCAGAGCTTATAATGCTGGACAAGTGAGAACATGGAGGCAGCTATCAGAGCTTATAATGCTGGACTAGTGAGAAAATGGAGGCAGCTATCAGAGCCTATAATGCTGGACAAGTTAGAAAATGGTGGCAGCTATCAGAGCTTATAATGCTGGACAAGTGAGAACATGGACGCAGGTATCAGAGCTTATAATGCTGGACAAGTGAGAACATGGAGGCAGCTATCAGAGCTTATAATTCTGGACAAGTGAGAACATGGAGGCAGCTATCAGAGCTTATAATGCTGGATAATTGAGAACATGGAGGCAGCAATCAGAGCTTTTAATGCTGGACAAGTGAGAACATGGAGGCAGCTATCAAAGCTTATAATGCTGGACAAGTGAGAACATTAAGGCAGCTATCAGAGCTTATAATGCTGGACAAGTGAAAACATGGAGGCAGCTATCAGAGCTTATAATGCTGGACTAGTGAGAAAATGGAGGCAGCTATCAGAGCTTATAATGCTGGACAAGTGAGAAAATGGTGGCAGCTATCAGAGCTTATAATGCTGGACAAGTGAGAACATGGACGCAGGTATCAGAGCTTATAATGCTGGACAAGTGAGAACATGGAGGCAGCTATCGGAGCTTATAATTCTGGACAAGTGAGAACATGGAGGCAGCTATCAGAGCTTATAATGCTGGATAATTGAGAACATGGAGGCAGCTATCAGAGCTTATAATGCTGGACAAGTGAGAACATGGAGGTAGCTATCAGAGCTTGCAATGCTGGACAAGTGAGAACATGGAGGCAGCTATCAGAGCTTATAATGCTGGACAAGTGAGAACACAGAGGCAGTTATCAGAGCTTATAATGCTGGACAAGTGAGAACATGGAGGCAGTTATCGGAGCTTATAATGCTGGACAAGTGAGAACACAGAGGCAGTTATCAGAGCTTATAATGCTGGACAAGTGAGAACATGGAGGTAGCTATCAGAGCTTGCAATGCTGGACAAGTGAGAACATGGAGGCAGCTATCAGAGCTTATAATGCTGGACAAGTGAGAACATGGAGGCAGCTATCAGAGCTTATAATGCTGGACAAGTGAGAACATGGATGCAGCTATCGGAGCTTATAATGTTGGACAAGTGAGAACACGGAGGCAGCTATCAGAGCTTATAATGCTGGACAAGTGAGAACATGGAGGCAGCTATCGGAGCTTATAATGCTGGACAAGTGAGAACAAAAAGGCAGCTATCAAAGCTTATAATGCTGGGCAAGTCAGAACATAGAGTCGGCTATCAGAGCTTATAATGCTGGACAAGTGAGAACATAGAGACAGCTATCAGAACTTATAATGCTGGACAAGTGAGAACATTAAGGCAGCTATCATAGCTTATAATGCTGGACAAGTGAGGACATGGAGGCAGCTATCAGAGCTTATAATGCTGGACAAGTGAGAACATGGAGGCAGCTATCAGAGCTTATAATGCTGGACAAGTGAGAACATTAAGGCAGCTATCAGAGGTTATAATGCTCGACAAGTGGGAACATGGAGGCAGCTATCAGAGCTTATAATACTGGACAAGTGAGAACATGGAGGCAGCTATCAAAGCTTATAATGCTGAACAAGTGAGAACATGGAGGCAGCTATCAGAGCTTATAATGCTGGACAAGTGAGAACATGAACGCAGGTATCAGAGCTTATAATGCTGGACAAGTGAGAACATGGAGGCAGCTATCAGAGCTTATAATGCTGGACAAGTGAGAACATGGAGGCAGCTATCAGAGCTTATAATGCTGGACAAGTGAGAACAAAAAGGCAGCTATCAAAGCTTATAATGCTGGGCAAGTCAGAACATAGAGTCGGCTATCAGAGCTTATAATGCTGGACAAGTGAGAACATAGAGGCAGCTATCAGAACTTATAATGCTGGACAAGTGAGAACATGGAGGCGGCTATCAGAGCTTAAAATACTGGACAAGTGAGAACATGGAGGCAGCTATCAGAGCTTATAATGCTGGACAAGTGAGAACAAGGAGGCAGCTATCAGAGCTTATCATGCTGGACAAGTGAGATTGGGGCAGCTATCAGAGCTTATAATGCTGGACAAAAGAGAACATGGAGGCAGCTATCAGAGCTTATAATGCTGGACAAGTGAAAACATGAAGGCAGGTATCAGGGCTTCTAATGCTGGACAAGAGAGAACAAGGAGACAGCTATCAGAGCTTATAATACTGGACTAGTGAGAACATGGAGGCAGCTATCAGAGCTTATCATGCTGGACAAGTGAGATTGGGGCAGCTATCAGAGCTTATAATGCTGGACAAAAGAGAACATGGAGGCAGCTATCAGAGCTTATAATGCTGGACAAGTGAAAACATGAAGGCAGGTATCAGGGCTTCTAATGCTGGACAAGAGAGAACAAGGAGACAGCTATCAGAGCTTATAATACTGGACTAGTGAGAACATGGAGGCAGCTATCAGAGCTTAAAATGCTGGACAAGTGAGAACATGGATGTGAGAACATGGAGGCAGCTATCAGAGTTTATAATACTGGACAAGTGAGAGCATTGAGGCATCTATCAGAGCTTATAATACTGGACAAGTGAGAACATGAAGGCAGCTATCAGAGCTTATAATGCTGGAAAAATGAGAACATGGAGGAAGCTATCAGAGCTTATAATGCTGGACAAGTGAGAACATGGAGGCAGCTATGAGAGCTTACAATGCTGGGCAAGTCAGAACATGGAGTCGGCTATCAGGGCTAATAATGCTGGACAAGTGAGAACATGGAGGCAGCTATCAGAGCTTATAATACTGGACAAGTGAGAGCATGGAGGCAGCTATCAAAACTTATAATGCTGGACAAGTGAGAACATGAAGGCAGCTATCAGAGCTTATAATGCTGGACAAGTGAAAACATGGAGACAGCTATCAGAGCTTATAATGCTGGACAAGTGAGAACATGGAGGCAGCTATCAGAGCTTATAATGCTGGACAAGTGAGAACATGGAGGCAGCTATGAGAGCTTACAATGCTGGGCAAGTCAGAACATGGAGTCGGCTATCAGGGCTAATAATGCTGGACAAGTGAGAACATGGAGGCAGCTATCAGAGCTTATAATACTGGACAAGTGAGAGCATGAAGGCAGCTATCAAAGCTTATAATGCTGGACAAGTGAGAACATGAAGGCAGCTATCAGAGCTTATAATGCTGGACAAGTGAAAACATGGAGACAGCTATCAGAGCTTATAATGCTGGACAAGTGAGAACAAGGAGGCAGCTGTCAGAGCTAATAATGCTGGACAAGTGAGAACATGGAGGCAGCTATCAGAGCTTATAATGCTGGGCAAGTGAGAACATGGAGGCAGCTATCAGAGCTAATGCTGGATAAGTGAGAACATGGAGGCAGCTATCAGAGCTTATAATGCTGGACAAGTGCGAACATGGAGGCAGCTATCAAAGCTTATAATGCGGGACAAGTGAGAACATGAAGGCAGCTATCAGAGCTTATAATGCTGGACAAGTGAAAACATGGAGACAGCTATCAGAGCTTATAATGCTGGACAAGTGAGAACATGGAGGCAGCTATCAGAGCTTATAATGCTGGACAAGTGAGAACATGGAGTCGGCTATCAGGGCTAATAATGCTGGACAAGTGAGAACATGGAGGCAGCTATCAGAGCTTATAATACTGGAGAAGTGAGAGCATGGAGGCAGCTATCAAAACTTATAATGCTGGACAAGTGAGAACATTAAGGCAGCTATCAGAGCTTATAATGCTGGACAAGTGAGAACATGAACGCAGCTATCGGAGCTTATAATGCTGGACAAGTGAGAACACGGAGGCAGTTATCAGAGCTTATAATGCTGGACAAGTGAGAACATGGAGGTAGCTATCAGAGCTTATAATGCTGGACAAGTGAGAACATGTAGGCAACTATCAGAGCTTATAATGCTGGATAAGTGAGAAAATGGAGGCAGCTATCAGAGGTTATAATGCTCGACAAGTGGGAACATTGAGGCAGCTATCAGAGCTTATAATACTGGACAAGTGAGAACATGGAGGCAGCTATCAGAGCTTATAATGCTGAACAAGTGAGAACATGGAGGCAGCTATCAGAGCTTATAATGCTGGACAAGTGAGAACATGAGCACAGGTATCAGAACTTATAATGCTGGACAAGTGAGAACATGGAGGCAGCTATCAGAGCTTATAATGCTGGACAAGTGAGAACATGGAGGCAGCTATCAGAGCTTATAATGCTGGACAAGTGAGAACAAAAAGGCAGCTATCAAAGCTTATAATGCTGGGCAAGTCAGAACATAGAGTCGGCTATCAGAGCTTTTAATGCTGGACAAGTCAGAACATAGAGTCGGTGATCAGAGCTTATAATGCTGGACAAGTGAGAACATGGAGGCGGCTATCAGAGCTTATAATGCTGGACAAGTGAGAACATGGAGGCGGCTATCAGAGCTTAAAATACTGGACAAGTGAGAACATGGAGGCAGCTATCAGAGCTTATAATGCTGGACTAGTGAGAACAAGGAGGCAGCTATCAGAGCTTATCATGCTGGACAAGTTAGATTGGGGCAGCTATCAGAGCTTATAATGCTGGACAAAAGAGAACATGGAGGCAGCTATCAGAGCTTATAATGCTGGACAAGTGAAAACATGAAGGCAGATATCAGGGCTTCTAATGCTGGACAAGAGAGAACAAGGAGACAGCTATCAGAGCTTATAATACTGGACAAGTGAGAACATGGAGGCAGCTATCATAGATTATAATGCTGGACAAGTGAGAGCATGAAGGCAGCTATCAGAGCTTATAATGCTGGACAAAAGAGAACATGGAGGGAGCTATCGGAGCTTATAATGCTGGACAAGTGAGAACACAGAGGCAGTTATCAGAGCTTATAATGCTGGACAAGTGAGAACATGGAGGTAGCTATCAGAGCTTGCAATGCTGGACAAGTGAGAACATGGAGGCAGCTATCAGAGCTTATAATGCAGGACAAGTGAGAACATGGAGGCAGCTATCAGAGCTTATAATGCTGGACAAGTGAGAACATGGATGCAGCTATCGGAGCTTATAATGTTGGACAAGTGAGAACACGGAGGCAGCTATCAGAGCTTATAATGCTGGACAAGTGAGAACACGGAGGCAGCTATCGGAGCTTATAATGCTGGACAAGTGAGAACAAAAAGGCAGCTATCAAAGCTTATAATGCTGGGCAAGTCAGAACATAGAGTCGGCTATCAGAGCTTATAATGCTGGACAAGTGAGAACATAGAGGCAGCTATCAGAACTTATAATGCTGGACAAGTGAGAACATTAAGGCAGCTATCATAGCTTATAATGCTGGACAAGTGAGGACATGGAGGCAGCTATCAGAGCTTATAATGCTGGACAAGTGAGAACATGGAGGCAGCTATCAGAGCTTATAATGCTGGACAAGTGAGAACATGGAGGCAGCTATCAGAGCTTATAATGCTGGACAAGTGAGAACATGAACGCAGCTATCGGAGCTTATAATGCTGGACAAGTGAGAACACGGAGGCAGTTATCAGAGCTTATAATGCTGGACAAGTGAGAACATGGAGGTAGCTATCAGAGCTTATAATGCTGGACAAGTGAGAACATGTAGGCAACTATCAGAGCTTATAATGCTGGATAAGTGAGAAAATGGAGGCAGCTATCAGAGGTTATAATGCTGGACAAGTGGGAACATTGAGGCAGCTATCAGAGCTTATAATACTGGACAAGTGAGATATGGAGGCAGCTATCAGAGCTTATAATGCTGGACAAGTGAGAACATGGAGGCAGCTATCAGAGCTTATAATGCTGGACAAGTGAGAACAAAAAGGCAGCCATCAAAGCTTATAATGCTGGGCAAGTCAGAACATAGAGGCAGCTATCAGAACTTATAATGCTGGACAAGTCAGAACATAGAGCCGGCGATCAGAGCTTATAATGCTGGACAAGTGAGAACATGGAGGCGGCTGTCAGAGCTTATAATGCTGGACAAGTGAGAACATGGAGGCGGCTATCAGAGCTTAAAATACTGGACAAGTGAGAACATGGAGGCAGCTATCAGAGCTTATAATGCTGGACAAGTGAGAACATGGAGACAGCTATCAGAGCTTATAATGCTGGACAAGTGAGAACAAGGAGGCAGCTATCAGAGCTTATCATGCTGGACAAGTGAGATTGGGGCAGCTATCAGAGCTTATAATGCTGGACAAAAGAGAACATGGAGGCAGCTATCAGAGCTTATAATGCTGGACAAGTGAAAACATGAAGGCAGGTATCAGGGCTTCTAATGCTGGACAAGAGAGAACAAGGAGACAGCTATCAGAGCTTATAATACTGGACTAGTGAGAACATGGAGGCAGCTATCAGAGCTTACAATGCTGGGCAAGTCAGAACATGGAGTCGGCTATCAGGGCTAATAATGCTGGACAAGTGGGAACATGGAGGCAGCTATCAGAGCTTATAATACTGGACAAGTGAGAGCATGGAGGCAGCTATCAAAACTTATAATGCTGGACAATTGAGAACATGAAGGCAGCTATCAGAGCTTATAATGCTGGACAAGTAAAAACATGGAGTCAGTTATCAGAGCTTATAATGCTGGACAAGTGAGAACATGGAGGCAGCTATCAGAGCTTATAATGCTGGACAAGTGAGAACATGGAGGCAGCTATGAGAGCTTACAATGCTGGGCAAGTCAGAACATGGAGTCGGCTATCAGGGCTAATAATGCTGGACAAGTGAGAACATGGAGGCAGCTATCAGAGCTTATAATACTGGACAAGTGAGAGCATGAAGGCAGCTATCAAAGCTTATAATGCTGGACAAGTGAGAACATGAAGGCAGCTATCAGAGCTTATAATGCTGGACAAGTGAAAACATGGAGACAGCTATCAGAGCTTATAATGCTGGACAAGTGAGAAAATGAAGGCAGCTGTCAGAGCTTATAATGCTGGACAAGTGAGAACAAGGAGGCAGCTGTCAGAGCTAATAATGCTGGACAAGTGAGAACATGGAGGCAGCTATCAGAGCTTATAATGCTGGGCAAGTGAGAACATGGAGGCAGCTATCAGAGCTAATAATGCTGGGTAAGTGAGAACATGGAGGCGGCAATCAGAGCTTATAATGCTCGACAAGTGCGAACATTAAGGCAGCAATCAAAGCTTATAATGCGGGACAAGTTCGAACATGAAGGCAGCTATCAAAGCTTATAATGCTGGACAAGTGAGAACATTAAGGCAGCTATCAGAGCTTATAATGCTGGACAAGTGAGAACATGGAGGCAGCTATCAGAGCTTATAATGCTGGACAAGTGAGAACATAGAGGCAGCTATCAGAACTTATAATGCTGGACAAGTCAGAACATAGAGGCGGCGATCAGAGCTTATAATGCTGGACAAGTGAGAGCATGGAGGCAGCTATCAGAGCTTATAATGCTGGACAAGTGAGAACATGGAGGCGGCTATCAGAGCTTAAAATACTGGACAAGTGAGAACATGGAGACAGCTATCAGAGCTTATAATGCTGGACAAGTGAGAACAAGGAGGCAGCTATCAGAGCTTATCATGCTGGACAAGTGAGATTGGGGCAGCTATCAGAGCTTATAATGCTGGACAAAAGAGAACATGGAGGCAGCTATCAGAGCTTCTAATGCTTGACAAGTGAAAACATGAAGGCAGGTATCAGGGCTTCTAAGGCTGGACAAGAGAGAACAAGGAGACAGCTATCAGAGCTTATAATACTGGACTAGTGAGAACATGGAGGCAGCTATCAGAGCTTAAAATGCTGGACAAGTGAGAACATGGAGGTGAGAACATGGAGGCAGCTATCAGAGTTTATAATACTGGACAAGTGAGAGCATTGAGGCGGCTATCAGAGCTTATAATGCTGGACAAGTGAGAACATGGAGGCGGCTATCAGAGCTTAAAATACTGGACAAGTGAGAACATGGAGACAGCTATCAGAGCTTATAATGCTGGACAAGTGAGAACAAGGAGGCAGCTATCAGAGCTTATAATGCTGGACAAGTGAGAACATGGAGGCGGCTATCAGAGCTTAAAATACTGGACAAGTGAGAACATGGAGACAGCTATCAGAGCTTATAATGCTGGACAAGTGAGAACAAGGAGGCAGCTATCAGAGCTTATCATGCTGGACAAGTGAGATTGGGGCAGCTATCAGAGCTTATAATGCTGGACAAAAGAGAACATGGGGGCAGCTATCAGAGCTTATAATGCTGGACAAGTGAAAACATGAAGGCAGGTATCAGGGCTTCTAATGCAGGACAAGAGAGAACAAGGAGACAGCTATCAGAGCTTATAATACTGGACTAGTGAGAACATGGAGGCAGCTATCAGAGCTTACAATGCTGGGCAAGTCAGAACATGGAGTCGGCTATCAGGGCTAATAATGCTGGACAAGTGGGAACATGGAGGCAGCTATCAGAGCTTATAATACTGGACAAGTGAGAGCATGGAGGCAGCTATCAAAACTTATAATGCTGGACAATTGAGAACATGAAGGCAGCTATCAGAGATTATAATGCTGGACAAGTAAAAACATGGAGTCAGCTATCAGAGCTTATAATGCTGGACAAGTGAGAACATGGAGGCAGCTATCAGAGCTTATAATGCTGGACAAGTGAGAACATGGAGGCAGCTATGAGAGCTTACAATGCTGGGCAAGTCAGAACATGGAGTCGGCTATCAGGGCTAATAATGCTGGACAAGTGAGAACATGGAGGCAGCTATCAGAGCTTATAATACTGGACAAGTGAGAGCATGAAGGCAGCTATCAAAGCTTATAATGCTGGACAAGTGAGAACATGAAGGCAGCTATCAGAGCTTATAATGCTGGACAAGTGAAAACATGGAGACAGCTATCAGAGCTTATAATGCTGGACAAGTGAGAAAATGAAGGCAGCTGTCAGAGCTTATAATGCTGGACAAGTGAAAACAAGGAGGCAGCTGTCAGAGCTAATAATGCTGGACAAGTGAGAACATGGAGGTAGCTATCAGAGCTTATAATGCTGGACAAGTGAGAACATGGAGGCAGCTATCAGAGCTAATAATGCTGGATAAGTGAGAACATGGAGGCGGCTATCAGAGCTTATAATGCTCGACAAGTGCGAACATTAAGGCAGCAATCAAAGCTTATAATGCGGGACAAGTTCGAACATGAAGGCAGCTATCAAAGCTTATAATGCTGGACAAGTGAGAACATTAAGGCAGCTATCAGAGCTTATAATGCTGGACAAGTGAGAACATGGAGGCAGCTATCAGAGCTTATAATGCTGGACAAGTGAGAACATAGAGGCAGCTATCAGAACTTATAATGCTGGACAAGTCAGAACATAGAGGCGGCGATCAGAGCTTATAATGCTGGACAAGTGAGAGCATGGAGGCAGCTATCAGAGCTTATAATGCTGGACAAGTGAGAACATGGAGGCGGCTATCAGAGCTTAAAATACTGGACAAGTGAGAACATGGAGACAGCTATCAGAGCTTATAATGCTGGACAAGTGAGAACAAGGAGGCAGCTATCAGAGCTTATCATGCTGGACAAGTGAGATTGGGGCAGCTATCAGAGCTTATAATGCTGGACAAAAGAGAACATGGAGGCAGCTATCAGAGCTTCTAATGCTTGACAAGTGAAAACATGAAGGCAGGTATCAGGGCTTCTAAGGCTGGACAAGAGAGAACAAGGAGACAGCTATCAGAGCTTATAATACTGGACTAGTGAGAACATGGAGGCAGCTATCAGAGCTTAAAATGCTGGACAAGTGAGAACATGGAGGTGAGAACATGGAGGCAGCTATCACAGTTTATAATACTGGACAAGTGAGAGCATGGAGGCAGCTATCAAAACTTATAATGCTGGACAAGTGAGAACATGAAGGCAGCTATCAGAGCTTATAATGCTGGACAAGTGAAAACATGGAGACAGCTATCAGAGCTTATAATGCTGGACAAGTGAGAACATGGAGGCAGCTATCAGAGCTTATAATGCTGGACAAGTGAGAACATGGAGGCAGCTATGAGAGCTTACAATGCTGGGCAAATCAGAACATGGAGTCGGCTATCAGGGCTAATAATGCTGGACAAGTGAGAACATGGAGGCAGCTATCAGAGCTTATAATACTGGACAAGTGAGAGCATGAAGGCAGCTATCAAAGCTTATAATGCTGGACAAGTGAGAGCATGAAGGCAGCTATCAGAGCTTATAATGCTGGACAAGTGAAAACATGGAGGCAGCTATCAGAGCTTATAATGCTGGACAAGTGAGAACATGAAGGCAGCTGTCAGAGCTTATAATGCTGGACAAGTGAGAACAAGGAGGCAGCTGTCAGAGCTAATAATGCTGGACAAGTGAGAACATGGAGGCAGCTATCAGAGCTTATAATGCTGGGCAAGTGAGAACATGGAGGCAGCTATCAGAGCTAATAATGCTGAATAAGTGAGAACATGGAGGCGGCTATCAGAGCTTATAATGCTGGACAAGTGCGAACATGGAGGCCGCTATCAAAGCTTATAATGCTGGACAAGTGAGAACATTAAGGCAGCTATCAGAGCTTATAATGCTGGACAAGTGAGAACATGGAGGCAGCAATCAGAGCTTATAATGCTGGACTAGTGAGAACATGGAGGCAGCTATCAGAGCTTATAATGCTGGACAAGTGAGAACATAGAGGCAGCTATCAGAACTTATAATGCTGGACAAGTCAGAACATAGAGGCGGCGATCAGAGCTTGTAATGCTGGACAAGTGAGAGCATGGAGGCAGCTATCAGAGCTTATAATGCTGGACAAGTGAGAACATGGAGGCGGCTATCAGAGCTTAAAATACTGGACAAGTGAGAACATGGAGACAGCTATCAGAGCTTATAATGCTGGACAAGTGAGAACAAGGAGGCAGCTATCAGAGCTTATCATGCTGGACAAGTGAGATTGGGGCAGCTATCAGAGCTTATAATGCTGGACAAAAGAGAACATGGAGGCAGCTATCAGAGCTTCTAATGCTTGACAAGTGAAAACATGAAGGCAGGTATCAGGGCTTCTAAGGCTGGACAAGAGAGAACAAGGAGACAGCTATCAGAGCTTATAATACTGGACTAGTGAGAACATGGAGGCAGCTATCAGAGCTTAAAATGCTGGACAAGTGAGAACATGGAGGTGAGAACATGGAGGCAGCTATCACAGTTTATAATACTGGACAAGTGAGAGCATTGAGGCAGCTATCAGAGCTTATAATACTGGACAAGTGAGAGCATGGAGGCAGCTATCAAAACTTATAATGCTGGACAAGCGAGAACATGAAGGCAGCTATCAGAGCTTATAATGCTGGACAAGTGAAAACATGGAGACAGCTATCAGAGCTTATAATGCTGGACAAGTGAGAACATGGAGGCAGCTATCAGAGCTTATAATGCTGGACAAGTGAGAACATGGAGGCAGCTATGAGAGCTTACAATGCTGGGCAAATCAGAACATGGAGTCGGCTATCAGGGCTAATAATGCTGGACAAGTGAGAACATGGAGGCAGCTATCAGAGCTTATAATACTGGACAAGTGAGAGCATGAAGGCAGCTATCAAAGCTTATAATGCTGGACAAGTGAGAGCATGAAGGCAGCTATCAGAGCTTATAATGCTGGACAAGTGAAAACATGGAGACAGCTATCAGAGCTTATAATGCTGGACAAGTGAGAACATGAAGGCAGCTGTCAGAGCTTATAATGCTGGACAAGTGAGAACAAGGAGGCAGCTGTCAGAGCTAATAATGCTGGACAAGTGAGAACATGGAGGCAGCTATCAGAGCTTATAATGCTGGGCAAGTGAGAACATGGTGGCAGCTATCAGAGCTAATAATGCTGAATAAGTGAGAACATGGAGGCGGCTATCAGAGCTTATAATGCTGGACAAGTGCGAACATGGAGGCAGCTATCAAAGCTTATAATGCTGGACAAGTGAGAACATTAAGGCAGCTATCAGAGCTTATAATGCTGGACAAGTGAGAACATGGAGGCAGCAATCAGAGCTTATAATGCTGGACTAGTGAGAAAATGGAGGCAGCTATCAGAGCTTATAATGCTGGACAAGTGAGAAAATGGTGGCAGCTACCAGAGCTTATAATGCTGGACAAGTGAGAACATGGACGCAGGTATCAGAGCTTATAATGCTGGACAACTGAGAACATGGAGGCAGCTATCAGAGCTTATAATTCTGGACAAGTGAGAACATGGAGGCAGCTATCAGAGCTTATAATGCTGGATAATTGAGAACATGGAGGCAGATATCAGAGCTTTTATTGCTGGACAAGTGAGAACATGGAGGCAGCTATCAAAGCTTATAATGCTGGACAAGTGAGAACATTAAGGCAGCTATCAGAGCTTATAATGCTGGACAAGTGAGAACATGGAGGCAGCTATCAGAGCTTATAATGCTGGACTAGTGAGAAAATGGAGCAAGCTATCAGAGCTTATAATGCTGGACAAGTGAGAAAATGGTGGCAGCTATCAGAGCTTATAATGCTGGACAAGTGAGAACATGGACGCAGGTATCAGAGCTTATAATGCTGGACAAGTGAGAACATGGAGGCAGCTATCAGAGCTTATAATGCTGGATAATTGAGAACATGGAGGCAGCTATCAGAGCTTTTAATGCTGGACAAGTGAGATCATGGAGGCAGCTATCAGAGCTTATAATGCTGGACAAGTGAGAACATGGAGGTAGCTATCAGAGCTTGCAATGCTGGACAAGTGAGAACATGGAGGCAGCTATCAGAGCTTATAATGCTGGACAAGTGAGAACACAGAGGCAGTTATCAGAGCTTATAATGCTGGACAAGTGAGAACATGGAGGCAGCTATCAGAGCTTATAATGCTGGACAAGTGAGAACACAGAGGCAGTTATCAGAGCTTATAATGCTGGACAAGTGAGAACATGGAGGTAGCTATCAGAGCTTGCAATGCTGGACAAGTGAGAACATGGATGCAGCTATCAGAGCTTATAATGCTGGACAAGTGAGAACATGGAGGCAGCTATCAGAGCTTATAATGCTGGACAAGTGAGAACATGGGTGCATCTATCGGAGCTTATAATGTTGGACAAGTGAAAACACGGAGGCAGCTATCAGAGCTTATAATGCTGGACAAGTGAGAACACGGAGGCAGCTATCGGAGCTTATAATGCTGGACAAGTGAGAACAAAAAGGCAGCTATCAAAGCTTATAATGCTGGGCAAGTCAGAACATAGAGTCGGCTATCAGAGCTTATAATGCTGGACAAGTGAGAACATAGAGGCAGCTATCAGAACGTATAATGCTGGACAAGTGAGAACATTAAGGCAGCTATCATAGCTTATAATGCTGGACAAGTGAGGACATGGAGGCAGCTATCAGAGCTTATAATGCTGGACAAGTGATAACATGGAGGCAGCTATCAGAGCTTATAATGCTGGACAAGTGAGAACATGGAGGCAGCTATCAGAGCTTATAATGCTGGACAAGTGAGAACATGAACGCAGCTATCGGAGCTTATAATGCTGGACAAGTGAGAAAATGGAGGCAGCTATCAGAGGTTATAATGCTGGACAAGTGGGAACATTGAGGCAGCTATCAGAGCTTATAATACTGTACAAGTGAGAACATGGAGGCAGCTATCAGAGCTTATAATGCTGAACAAGTGAGAACATGGAGGCAGCTATCAGAGCTTATAATGCTGGACAAGTGAGAACATGAACGCAGGTATCAGAGCTTATAATGCTGGACAAGTGAGAACATGGAGGCAGCTATCAGAGCTTATAATGCTGGACAAGTGAGAACATGGAGGCAGCTATCAGAGCTTATAATGCTGGACAAGTGAGAACAAAAAGGTAGCTATCAAAGCTTATAATGCTGGGCAAGTCAGAACATAGAGGCAGCTATCAAAACTTATAATGCTGGACAAGTCAGAACATAGAGTCGGCGATCAGAGCTTATAATGCTGGACAAGTGAGAACATGGAGGCGGCTATCAGAGCTTAAAATACTGGACAAGTGAGAACATGGAGGCAGCTATCAGAGCTTATAATGCTGGACAAGTGAGAACATGGAGACAGCTATCAGAGCTTATAATGCTGGACAAGTGAGAAAAAGGAGGCAGCTATCAGAGCTTATCATGCTGGACAAGTGAGATTGGGGCAGCTATCAAAGCTTATAATGCTGGACAAAAGAGAACATGGAGGCAGCTATCAGAGCTTATAATGCTGGACAAGTGAAAACATGAAGGCAGGTATCAGGGCTTCTAATGCTGGACAAGAGAGAACAAGGAGACAGCTATCAGGGCTTATAATACTGGACTAGTGAGAACATGGAGGCAGCTATCAGAGCTTACAATGCTGGGCAAGTCAGAACATGGAGTCGGCTATCAGGGCTAATAATGCTGGACAAGTGGGAACATGGAGGCAGCTATCAGAGCTTATAATACTGGACAAGTGAGAGCATGGAGGCAGCTATCAAAACTTATAATGCTGGACAATTGAGAACATGAAGGCAGCTATCAGAGCTTATAATGCTGGACAAGTGAAAACATGGAGACAGCTATCAGAGCTTATAATGCTGGACAAGTGAGAACATGGAGGCAGCTATCAGAGCTTATAATGCTGGACAAGTGAGAACATGGAGGCAGCTATGAGAGCTTACAATGCTGGGCAAGTCAGAACATGGAGTCGGCTATCAGGGCTAATAATGCTGGACAAGTGAGAACATGGAGGCAGCTATCAGAGCTTATAATACTGGACAAGTGAGAGCATGAAGGCAGCTATCAAAGCTTATAATGCTGGACAAGTGAGAACATGAAGGCAGCTATCAGAGCTTATAATGCTGGACAAGTGAAAACATGGAGACAGCTATCAGAGCTTATAATGCTGGACAAGTGAGAAAATGAAGGCAGCTGTCAGAGCTTATAATGCTGGACAAGTGAGAACAAGGAGGCAGCTGTCAGAGCTAATAATGCTGGACAAGTGAGAACATGGAGGCAGCTATCAGAGCTTGCAATGCTGGACAAGTGAGAACATGGAGGCAGCTATCAGAGCTTATAATGCTGGACAAGTGAGAACATGGAGGCAGCTATCAGAGCTTATAATGCTGGACAAGTGAGAACATGGATGCATCTATCGCAGCTTATAATGTTGGACAAGTGAGAACACGGAGGCAGCTATCAGAGCTTATAATGCTGGACAAGTGAGAACACGGAGGCAGCTATCGGAGCTTATAATGCTGGACAAGTGAGAACATTAAGGCAGCTATCAGAGCTTATAATGCTGGACAAGTGAGAACATGAACGCAGCTATCGGAGCTTATAATGCTGGGCAAGTGAGAACATGGAGGCAGCTATCAGAGCTAATAATGCTGAATAAGTGAGAACATGGAGGCGGCTATCAGAGCTTATAATGCTGGACAAGTGCGAACATGGAGGCAGCTATCAAAGCTTATAATGCTGGACAAGTGAGAACATTAAGGCAGCTATCAGAGCTTATAATGCTGGACAAGTGAGAACATGGAGGCAGCAATCAGAGCTTATAATGCTGGACTAGTGAGAAAATGGAGGCAGCTATCAGAGCTTATAATGCTGGACAAGTGAGAAAATGGTGGCAGCTACCAGAGCTTATAATGCTGGACAAGTGAGAACATGAACGCAGGTATCAGAGCTTATAATGCTGGACAACTGAGAACATGGAGGCAGCTATCAGAGCTTATAATTCTGGACAAGTGAGAACATGGAGGCAGCTATCAGAGCTTATAATGCTGGATAATTGAGAACATGGAGGCAGATATCAGAGCTTTTAATGCTGGACAAGTGAGAACATGGAGGCAGCTATCAAAGCTTATAATGCTGGACAAGTGAGAACATTAAGGCAGCTATCAGAGCTTATAATGCTGGACAAGTGAGAACATGGAGGCAGCTATCAGAGCTTATAATGCTGGACTAGTGAGAAAATAGAGCCAGCTATCAGAGCTTATAATGCTGGACAAGTGAGAAAATGGTGGCAGCTATCAGAGCTTATAATGCTGGACAAGTGAGAACATGGACGCAGGTATCAGAGCTTATAATGCTGGACAAGTGAGAACATGGAGGCAGCTATCAGAGCTTATAATGCTGGATAATTGAGAACATGGAGGCAGCTATCAGAGCTTTTAATGCTGGACAAGTGAGATCATGGAGGCAGCTATCAGAGCTTATAATGCTGGACAAGTGAGAACATGGAGGTAGCTATCAGAGCTTGCAATGCTGGACAAGTGAGAACATGGAGGCAGCTATCAGAGCTTATAATGCTGGACAAGTGAGAACACAGAGGCAGTTATCAGAGCTTATAATGCTGGACAAGTGAGAACATGGAGGCAGCTATCAGAGCTTATAATGCTGGACAAGTGAGAACACAGAGGCAGTTATCAGAGCTTATAATGCTGGACAAGTGAGAACATGGAGGTAGCTATCAGAGCTTGCAATGCTGGACAAGTGAGAACATGGAGGCAGCTATCAGAGCTTATAATGCTGGACAAGTGAGAACATGGAGGCAGCTATCAGAGCTTATAATGCTGGACAAGTGAGAACATGGATGCATCTATCGGAGCTTATAATGTTGGACAAGTGAAAACACGGAGGCAGCTATCGGAGCTTATAATGCTGGACAAGTGAGAACACGGAGGCAGCTATCGGAGCTTATAATGCTGGACAAGTGAGAACAAAAAGGCAGCTATCAAAGCTTATAATGCTGGGCAAGTCAGAACATAGAGTCGGCTATCAGAGCTTATAATGCTGGACAAGTGAGAACATAGAGGCAGCTATCAGAACTTATAATGCTGGACAAGTGAGAACATTAAGGCAGCTATCATAGCTTATAATGCTGGACAAGTGAGGACATGGAGGCAGCTATCAGAGCTTATAATGCTGGACAAGTGAGAACATGGAGGCAGCTATCAGAGCTTATAATGCTGGACAAGTGAGAACATGGAGGCAGCTATCAGAGCTTATAATGCTGGACAAGTGAGAACATGAACGCAGCTATCGGAGCTTATAATGCTGGACAAGTGAGAACACGGAGGCAGTTATCAGAGCTTATAATGCTGGACAAGTGAGAACATGGAGGTAGCTATCAGAGCTTATAATGCTGGACAAGTGAGAACATGTAGGCAACTATCAGAGCTTATAATGCTGGATAAGTGAGAAAATGGAGGCAGCTATCAGAGGTTATAATGCTGGACAAGTGGGAACATTGAGGCAGCTATCAGAGCTTATAATACTGTACAAGTGAGAACATGGAGGCAGCTATCAGAGCTTATAATGCTGAACAAGTGAGAACATGGAGGCAGCTATCAGAGCTTATAATGCTGGACAAGTGAGAACATGAACGCAGGTATCAGAGCTTATAATGCTGGACAAGTGAGAACATGGAGGCAGCTATCAGAGCTTATAATGCTGGACAAGTGAGAACATGGAGGCAGCTATCAGAGCTTATAATGCTGGACAAGTGAGAACAAAAAGGCAGCTATCAAAGCTTATAATGCTGGGCAAGTCAGAACATAGAGGCAGCTATCAAAACTTATAATGCTGGACAAGTCAGAACATAGAGTCGGCGATCAGAGCTTATAATGCTGGACAAGTGAGAACATGGAGGCGGCTATCAGAGCTTAAAATACTGGACAAGTGAGAACATGGAGGCAGCTATCAGAGCTTATAATGCTGGACAAGTGAGAACATGGAGACAGCTATCAGAGCTTATAATGCTGGACAAGTGAGAACAAGGAGGCAGCTATCAGAGCTTATCATGCTGGACAAGTGAGATTGGGGCAGCTATCAGAGCTTATAATGCTGGACAAAAGAGAAAATGGAGGCAGCTATCAGAGCTTCTAATGCTTGACAAGTGAAAACATGAAGGCAGGTATCAGGGCTTCTAAGGCTGGACAAGAGAGAACAAGGAGACAGCTATCAGAGCTTATAATACTGGACTAGTGAGAACATGGAGGCAGCTATCAGAGCTTAAAATGCTGGACAAGTGAGAACATGGAGGTGAGAACATGGAGGCAGCTATCACAGTTTATAATACTGGACAAGTGAGAGCATTGAGGCAGCTATCAGAGCTTATAATACTGGACAAGTGAGAGCATGGAGGCAGCTATCAAAACTTATAATGCTGGACAAGTGAGAACATGAAGGCAGCTATCAGAGCTTATAATGCTGGACAAGTGAAAACATGGAGACAGCTATCAGAGCTTATAATGCTGGACAAGTGAGAACATGGAGGCAGCTATCAGAGCTTATAATGCTGGACAAGTGAGAACATGGAGGCAGCTATGAGAGCTTACAATGCTGGGCAAATCAGAACATGGAGTCGGCTATCAGGGCTAATAATGCTGGACAAGTGAGAACATGGAGGCAGCTATCAGAGCTTATAATACTGGACAAGTGAGAGCATGAAGGCAGCTATCAAAGCTTATAATGCTGGACAAGTGAGAGCATGAAGGCAGCTATCAGAGCTTATAATGCTGGACAAGTGAAAACATGGAGACAGCTATCAGAGCTTATAATGCTGGACAAGTGAGAACATGAAGGCAGCTGTCAGAGCTTATAATGCTGGACAAGTGAGAACAAGGAGGCAGCTGTCAGAGCTAATAATGCTGGACAAGTGAGAACATGGAGGCAGCTATCAGAGCTTATAATGCTGGGCAAGTGAGAACATGGAGGCAGCTATCAGAGCTAATAATGCTGAATAAGTGAGAACATGGAGGCGGCTATCAGAGCTTATAATGCTGGACAAGTGAGAACATGGAGGCAGCTATCAGAGCTTATAATTCTGGACAAGTGAGAACATGGAGGCAGCTATCAGAGCTTATAATGCTGGATAATTGAGAACATGGAGGCAGATATCAGAGCTTTTAATGCTGGACAAGTGAGAACATGGAGGCAGCTATCAAAGCTTATAATGCTGGACAAGTGAGAACATTAAGGCAGCTATCAGAGCTTATAATGCTGGACAAGTGAGAACATGGAGGCAGCTATCAGAGCTTATAATGTTGGACTAGTGAGAAAATGGAGCCAGCTATCAGAGCTTATAATGCTGGACAAGTGAGAAAATGGTGGCAGCTATCAGAGCTTATAATGCTGGACAAGTGAGAACATGGACGCAGGTATCAGAGCTTATAATGCTGGACAAGTGAGAACATGGAGGCAGCTATCAGAGCTTATAATGCTGGATAATTGAGAACATGGAGGCAGCTATCAGAGCTTTTAATGCTGGACAAGTGAGATCATGGAGGCAGCTATCAGAGCTTATAATGCTGGACAAGTGAGAACATGGAGGTAGCTATCAGAGCTTGCAATGCTGGACAAGTGAGAACATGGAGGCAGCTATCAGAGCTTATAATGCTGGACAAGTGAGAACACAGAGGCAGTTATCAGAGCTTATAATGCTGGACAAGTGAGAACATGGAGGCAGCTATCAGAGCTTATAATGCTGGACAAGTGAGAACACAGAGGCAGTTATCAGAGCTTATAATGCTGGACAAGTGAGAACATGGAGGTAGCTATCAGAGCTTGCAATGCTGGACAAGTGGAGAACATGGAGGCAGCTATCAGAGCTTATAATGCTGGACAAGTGAGAACATGGAGGCAGCTATCAGAGCTTATAATGCTGGACAAGTGAGAACATGGATGCATCTATCGGAGCTTATAATGTTGGACAAGTGAAAACACGGAGGCAGCTATCAGAGCTTATAATGCTGGACAAGTGAGAACACGGAGGCAGCTATCGGAGCTTATAATGCTGGACAAGTGAGAACAAAAAGGCAGCTATCAAAGCTTATAATGCTGGGCAAGTCAGAACATAGAGTCGGCTATCAGAGCTTATAATGCTGGACAAGTGAGAACATAGAGGCAGCTATCAGAACTTATAATGCTGGACAAGTGAGAACATTAAGGCAGCTATCATAGCTTATAATGCTGGACAAGTGAGGACATGGAGGCAGCTATCAGAGCTTATAATGCTGGACAAGTGAGAACATGGAGGCAGCTATCAGAGCTTATAATGCTGGACAAGTGAGAACATGGGGCAGCTATCAGAGCTTATAATGCTGGACAAGTGAGAACATGAACGCAGCTATCGGAGCTTATAATGCTGGACAAGTGAGAACACGGAGGCAGTTATCAGAGCTTATAATGCTGGACAAGTGAGAACATGGAGGTAGCTATCAGAGCTTATAATGCTGGACAAGTGAGAACATGTAGGCAACTATCAGAGCTTATAATGCTGGATAAGTGAGAAAATGGAGGCAGCTATCAGAGGTTATAATGCTGGACAAGTGGGAACATTGAGGCAGCTATCAGAGCTTATAATACTGTACAAGTGAGAACATGGAGGCAGCTATCAGAGCTTATAATGCTGAACAAGTGAGAACATGGAGGCAGCTATCAGAGCTTATAATGCTGGACAAGTGAGAACATGAACGCAGGTATCAGAGCTTATAATGCTGGACAAGTGAGAACATAGAGGCAGCTATCAGAGCTTATAATGCTGGACAAGTGAGAACATGGAGGCAGCTATCAGAGCTTATAATGCTGGACAAGTGAGAACAAAAAGGCAGCTATCAAAGCTTATAATGCTGGGCAAGTCAGAACATAGAGTCGGCTATCAGAGCTTATAATGCTGGACAAGTGAGAACATAGAGGCAGCTATCAGAACTTATAATGCTGGACAAGTCAGAACATAGAGTCGGCGATTAGAGCTTATAATGCTGGACAAGTGAGAACATGGAGGCGGCTATCAGAGCTTATAATGCTGGACAAGTGAGAACATGGAGGCGGCTATCAGAGCTTAAAATACTGGACAAGTGAGAACATGGAGGCAGCTATCAGAGCTTATAATGCTGGACAAGTGAGAACAAGGAGGCAGCTATCAGAGCTTATCATGCTGGACAAGCGAGATTGGGGCAGCTATCAGAGCTTATAATGCTGGACAAAAGAGAACATGGAGGCAGCTATCAGAGCTTATAATGCTGGACAAGTGAAAACATGAAGGCAGGTATCAGGGCTTCTAATGCTGGACAAGAGAGAACAAGGAGACAGCTATCAGAGCTTATAATACTGGACTAGTGAGAACATGGAGGCAGCTATCAGAGCTTAAAATGCTGGACAAGTGAGAACATGGAGGTGAGAACATGGAGGCAGCTATCAGAGTTTATAATGCTGGACAAGTGAGAGCATTGAGGCATCTATCAGAGCTTATAATACTGGACAAGTGAGAACATGAAGGCAGCTATCAGAGCTTATAATGCTGGAAAAATGAGAACATTGAGGCAGCTATCAGAGCTTATAATGCTGGACAAGTGAGAACATGGAGGCAGCTATCAGAGCTTACAATGCTTGGCAAGTCAGAACATGGAGTCGGCTATCAGGGCTAATAATGCTGGACAAGTGAGAACATGGAGGCAGCTATCAGAGCTTATAATACTGGACAAGTGAGAGCATGGAGGCAGCTATCAAAACTTATAATGCTGGACAAGTGAGAACATGAAGGCAGCTATCAGAGCTTATAATGCTGGACAAGTGAAAACATGGAGACAGCTATCAGAGCTTATAATGCTGGACAAGTGAGAACATGGAGGCAGCTATCAGAGCTTATAATGCTGGACAAGTGAGAACATGGAGGCAGCTATGAGAGCTTACAATGCTGGGCAAGTCAGAACATGGAGTCGGCTATCAGGGCTAATAATGCTGGACAAGTGAGAACATGGAGGCAGCTATCAGAGCTTATAATACTGGACAAGTGAGAGCATGAAGGCAGCTATCAAAGCTTATAATGCTGGACAAGTGAGAACATGAAGGCAGCTATCAGAGCTTATGATGCTGGACAAGTTAAAACATGGAGACAGCTATCAGAGCTTATAATGCTGGACACGTGAGAACAAGGAGGCAGCTGTCAGAGCTAATAATGCTGGACAAGTGAGAACATGGAGGCAGCTATCAGAGCTTATAATGCTGGGCAAGTGAGAACATGGAGGCAGCTATCAGAGCTAATAATGCTGGATAAGTGAGAACATGGAGGCAGCTATCAGAGCTTATAATGCTGGACAAGTGCGAACATGGAGGCAGCTATCAAAGCTTATAATGCGGGACAAGTGAGAACATGAAGGCAGCTATCAGAGCTTATAATGCTGGACAAGTGAAAGCATGGAGACAGCTATCAGAGCTTATAATGCTGGACAGGTGAGAACATGGAGGCAGCTATCAGAGCTTATAATGCTGGACAAGTGAGAACATGGAGTCGGCTATCAGGGCTAATAATGCTGGACAAGTGAGAACATGGAGGCAGCTATCAGAGCTTATAATACTGGACAAGTGAGAGCATGGAGGCAGCTATCAAAACTTATAATGCTGGACAAGTGAGAACATTAAGGCAGCTATCAGAGCTTGTAATGCTGGACAAGTGAGAACATGAACGCAGCTATCGGAGCTTATAATGCTGGACAAGTGAGAACACGGAGGCAGTTATCAGAGCTTATAATGCTGGACAAGTGAGAACATGGAGGTAGCTATCAGAGCTTATAATGCTGGACAAGTGAGAACATGTAGGCAACTATCAGAGCTTATAATGCTGGATAAGTGAGAAAATGGAGGCAGCTATCAGAGGTTATAATGCTCGACAAGTGGGAACATTGAGGCAGCTATCAGAGCTTATAATACTGGACAAGTGAGAACATGGAGGCAGCTATCAGAGCTTATAATGCTGAACAAGTGAGAACATGGAGGCAGCTATCAGAGCTTATAATGCTGGACAAGTGAGAACATGAACGCAGGTATCAGAGCTTATAATGCTGGACAAGTGAGAACATGGAGGCAGCTATCAGAGCTTATAATGCTGGACAAGTGAGAACAAAAAGGCAGCTATCAAAGCTTATAATGCTGGGCAAGTCAGAACATAGAGTCGGCTATCAGAGCTTATAATGCTGGACAAGTGAGAACATAGAGGCAGCTATCAGAACTTATAATGCTGGACAAGTCAGAACATAGAATCGGCGATTAGAGCTTATAATGCTGGACAAGTGAGAACATGGAGGCGGCTATCAGAGCTTATAATGCTGGACAAGTGAGAACATGGAGGCGGCTATCAGAGCTTAAAATACTGGACAAGTGAGAACATGGAGGCAGCTATCAGAGCTTATAATGCTGGACAAGTGAGAACAAGGAGGCAGCTATCAGAGCTTATCATGCTGGACAAGTGAGATTGGGGCAGCTATCAGAGCTTATAATGCTGGACAAAAGAAAACATAGAGGCAGCTATCAGAGCTTATAATGCTGGACAAGTGAAAACATGAAGGCAGGTATCAGGGCTTCTAATGCTGGACAAGAGAGAACAAGGAGACAGCTATCAGAGCTTATAATACTGGACTAGTGAGAACATGGAGGCAGCTATCAGAGCTTAAAATGCTGGACAAGTGAGAACATGGAGGTGAGAACATGGAGGCAGCTATCAGAGTTTATAATACTGGACAAGTGAGAGCATTGAGGCATCTATCAGAGCTTATAATACTGGACAAGTGAGAACATGAAGGCAGCTATCAGAGCTTATAATGCTGGAAAAATGAGAACATGGAGGCAGCTATCAGAGCTTATAATGCTGGACAAGTGAGAACATGGAGGCAGCTATCAGAGCTTACAATGCTGGGCAAGTCAGAACATGGAGTCGGCTATCAGGGCTAATAATGCTGAACAAGTGAGAACATGGAGGCAGCTATCAGAGCTTATAATACTGGACAAGTGAGAGCATGGAGGCAGCTATCAAAACTTATAATGCTGGACAAGTGAGAACATGAAGGCAGCTATCAGAGCTTATAATGCTGGACAAGTGAAAACATTGAGACAGCTATCAGAGCTTGTAATGCTGGACAAGTGAGAACATGGAGGCAGCTATCAGAGCTTATAATGCTGGACAAGTGAGAACATGGAGGCAGCTATGAGAGCTTACAATGCTGGGCAAGTCAGAACATGGAGTCGGCTATCAGGGCTAATAATGCTGGACAAGTGAGAACATGGAGGCAGCTATCAGAGCTTATAATACTGGACAAGTGAGAGCATGAAGGCAGCTATCAAAGCTTATAATGCTGGACAAGTGAGAACATGAAGGCAGCTATCAGAGCTTATGATGCTGGACAAGTTAAAACATGGAGACAGCTATCAGAGCTTATAATGCTGGACACGTGAGAACAAGGAGGCAGCTGTCAGAGCTAATAATGCTGGACAAGTGAGAACATAGAGGCAGCTATCAGAGCTTATAATGCTGGGCAAGTGAGAACATGGAGGCAGCTATCAGAGCTAATAATGCTGGATAAGTGAGAACATGGAGGCAGCTATCAGAGCTTATAATGCTGGACAAGTGCGAACATGGAGGCAGCTATCAAAGCTTATAATGCGGGACAAGTGAGAACATGAAGGCAGCTATCAGAGCTTATAATGCTGGACAAGTGAAAACATGGAGACAGCTATCAGAGCTTATAATGCTGGACAGGTGAGAACATGGAGGCAGCTATCAGAGCTTATAATGCTGGACAAGTGAGAACATGGAGTCGGCTATCAGGGCTAATAATGCTGGACAAGTGAGAACATGGAGGCAGCTATCAGAGCTTATAATACTGGACAAGTGAGAGCATGGAGGCAGCTATCAAAACTTATAATGCTGGACAAGTGAGAACATTAAGGCAGCTATCAGAGCTTATAATGCTGGACAAGTGAGAACATGAACGCAGCTATCGGAGCTTATAATGCTGGACAAGTGAGAACATGGAGGCAGTTATCAGAGCTTATAATGCTGGACAAGTGAGAACATGGAGGTAGCTATCAGAGCTTATAATGCTGGACAAGTGAGAACATGTAGGCAACTATCAGAGCTTATAATGCTGGATAAGTGAGAAAATGGAGGCAGCTATCAGAGGTTATAATGCTCGACAAGTGGGAACATTGAGGCAGCTATCAGAGCTTATAATACTGGACAAGTGAGAACATGGAGGCAGCTATCAGAGCTTATAATGCTGAACAAGTGAGAACATGGAGGCAGCTATCAGAGCTTATAATGCTGGACAAGTGAGAACATGAACGCAGGTATCAGAGCTTATAATGCTGGACAAGTGAGAACATGGAGGCAGCTATCAGAGCTTATAATGCTGGACAAGTGAAAACATTGAGACAGCTATCAGAGCTTATAATGCTGGACAAGTGAGAACATGGAGGCAGCTATCAGAGCTTATAATGCTGGACAAGTGAGAACATGGAGGCAGCTATGAGAGCTTACAATGCTGGGCAAGTCAGAACATGGAGTCGGCTATCAGGGCTAATAATGCTGGACAAGTGAGAACATGGAGGCAGCTATCAGAGCTTATAATACTGGACAAGTGAGAGCATGAAGGCAGCTATCAAAGCTTATAATGCTGGACAAGTGAGAACATGAAGGCAGCTATCAGAGCTTATGATGCTGGACAAGTTAAAACATGGAGACAGCTATCAGAGCTTATAATGCTGGACACGTGAGAACAAGGAGGCAGCTGTCAGAGCTAATAATGCTGGACAAGTGAGAACATAGAGGCAGCTATCAGAGCTTATAATGCTGGGCAAGTGAGAACATGGAGGCAGCTATCAGAGCTAATAATGCTGGATAAGTGAGAACATGGAGGCAGCTATCAGAGCTTATAATGCTGGACAAGTGCGAACATGGAGGCAGCTATCAAAGCTTATAATGCGGGACAAGTGAGAACATGAAGGCAGCTATCAGAGCTTATAATGCTGGACAAGTGAAAACATGGAGACAGCTATCAGAGCTTATAATGCTGGACAGGTGAGAACATGGAGGCAGCTATCAGAGCTTATAATGCTGGACAAGTGAGAACATGGAGTCGGCTATCAGGGCTAATAATGCTGGACAAGTGAGAACATGGAGGCAGCTATCAGAGCTTATAATACTGGACAAGTGAGAGCATGGAGGCAGCTATCAAAACTTATAATGCTGGTCAAGTGAGAACATTAAGGCAGCTATCAGAGCTTATAATGCTGGACAAGTGAGAACATGAACGCAGCTATCGGAGCTTATAATGCTGGACAAGTGAGAACATGGAGGCAGTTATCAGAGCTTATAATGCTGGACAAGTGAGAACATGGAGGTAGCTATCAGAGCTTATAATGCTGGACAAGTGAGAACATGTAGGCAACTATCAGAGCTTATAATGCTAGATAAGTGAGAAAATGGAGGCAGCTATCAGAGGTTATAATGCTCGACAAGTGGGAACATTGAGGCAGCTATCAGAGCTTATAATACTGGACAAGTGAGAACATGGAGGCAGCTATCAGAGCTTATAATGCTGAACAAGTGAGAACATGGAGGCAGCTATCAGAGCTTATAATGCTGGACAAGTGAGAACATGAACGCAGGTATCAGAGCTTATAATGCTGGACAAGTGAGAACATGGAGGCAGCTATCAGAGCTTATAATGCTGGACAAGTGAGAACATGGAGGCAGCTATCAGAGCTTATAATGCTGGACAAGTGAGAACAAAAAGGCAGCTATCAAAGCTTATAATGCTGGGCAAGTCAGAACATAGAGTCGGCTATCAGAGCTTATAATGCTGGACAAGTGAGAACATAGAGGCAGCTATCAGAACTTATAATGCTGGACAAGTCAGAACATAGAGTCGGCAATCAGAGCTTATAATGCTGGACAAGTGAGAACATGGAGGCGGCTATCAGAGCTTATAATGCTGGACAAGTGAGAACATGGAGGCGGCTATCAGAGCTTAAAATACTGGACAAGTGAGAACATGGAGGCAGCTATCAGAGCTTATAATGCTGGACAAGTGAGAACAAGGAGGCAGCTATCAGAGCTTATCATGCTGGACAAGTGAGATTAGGGCAGCTATCAGAGCTTATAATGCTGGACAAAAGAGAACATGGAGGCAGCTATCAGAGCTTATAATGCTGGACAAGAGAAAACATGAAGGCAGGTATCAGGGCTTCTAATGCTGGACAAGAGAGAACAAGGAGACAGCTATCAGAGCTTATAATACTGGACTAGTGAGAACATGGAGGCAGCTATCAGAGCTTAAAATGCAGGACAAGTGAGAACATGGAGGTGAGAACATGGAGGCAGCTATCAGAGTTTATAATACTGGACAAGTGAGAGCATTGAGGCAGCTATCAGAGCTTATAATACTGGACAAGTGAGAACATGAAGGCAGCTATCAGAGCTTATAATGCTGGAAAAATGAGAACATGGAGGCAGCTATCAGAGCTTATAATGCTGGACAAGTGAGAGCATGGAGGCAGCTATCAGAGCTTACAATGCTGGGCAAGTCAGAACATGGAGTCGGCTATCAGGGCTAATAATGCTGGACAAGTGAGAACATGGAGGCAGCTATCAGAGCTTATAATACTGGACAAGTGAGAGCATGGAGGCAGCTATCAAAACTTATAATGCTGGACAAGTGAGAACATGAAGGCAGCTATCAGAGCTTATAATGCTGGACAAGTGAAAACATGGAGACAGCTATCAGAGCTTATAATGCTGGACAAGTGAGAACATGGAGGCAGCTATCAGAGCTTATAATGCTGGACAAGTGAGAACATGGAGGCAGCTATGAGAGCTTACAATGCTGGGCAAGTCAGAACATGGAGTCGGCTATCAGGGCTAATAATGCTGGACAAGTGAGAACATGGAGGCAGCTATCAGAGCTTATAATACTGGACAAGTGAGAGCATGAAGGCAGCTATCAAAGCTTATAACGCTGGACAAGTGAGAACATGAAGGCAGCTATCAGAGCTTATAATGCTGGACAAGTGAAAACATGGAGACAGCTATCAGAGCTTATAATGCTGGACAAGTGAGAACAAGGAGGCAGCTGTCAGAGCTAATAATGCTGGACAAGTGAGAACATGGAGGCAGCTATCAGAGCTTATACTGCTGGGCAAGTGAGAACATGGAGGCAGCTATCAGAGCTAATAATGCTGGATAAGTGAGAACATGGAGGCAGCTATCAGAGCTTATAATGCTGGACAAGTGCGAACATGGAGGCAGCTATCAAAGCTTATAATGCGGGACAAGTGAGAACATGAAGGCAGCTATCAGAGCTTATAATGCTGGACAAGTGAGAACATTAAGGCAGCTATCAGAGCTTATAATGCTGGACAAGTGAGAACATGGAGGCAGCTATCAGAGCTTATAATGCTGGACAAGTGAGAACATAGAGGCAGCTATCAGAACTTATAATGCTGGACAAGTCAGAACATAGAGGCGGCGATCAGAGCTTATAATGCTGGACAAGTGAGAACATGGAGGCGGCTATCAGAGCTTATAATGCTGGACAAGTGAGAACATGGAGGCGGTTATCAGAGCTTATAATGCTGGACAAGTGAGAACATGGAGGCAGCTATCAGAGCTTATAATGCTGGACAAGTGAGAACATGGAGTCGGCTATCAGGGCTAATAATGCTGGACAAGTGAGAACATGGAGGCAGCTATCAGAGCTTATAATACTGGACAAGTGAGAGCATGGAGGCAGCTATCAAAACTTATAATGCTGGACAAGTGAGAACATGAATGCAGCTATCAGAGCTTATAATGCTGGACAAGTGAAAACATGGAGACAGCTATCAGAGCTTATAATGCTGGACAAGTGAGAACATGGAGGCAGCTATCAGAGCTTATAATGCTGGACAAGTGAGAACATGGAGGCAGCTAAGAGAGCTTACAATGCTGGGCAAGTCAGAACATGGAGTCGGCTATCAGGGCTAATAATGCTGGACAAGTGAGAACATGGAGGCAGCTATCAGAGCTTATAATACTGGACAAGTGAGAGCATGAAGGCAGCTATCAAAGCTTATAATGCTGGACAAGTGAGAACATGAAGGCAGCTATCAGAGCTTATAATGCTGGACAAGTGAAAACATGGAGACAGCTATCAGAGCTTATAATGCTGGACAAGTGAGAACAAGGAGGCAGCTGTCAGAGCTAATAATGCTGGACAAGTGAGAACATGGAGGCAGCTATCAGAGCTTATAATGCTGGGCAAGTGAGAACATGGAGGCAGCTATCAGATCTAATAATGCTGGATAAGTGAGAACATGGAGGCAGCTATCAGAGCTTATAATGCTAGACAAGTGCGAACATGGAGGCAGCTATCGAAGCTTATAATGCGGGACAAGTGAGAACATGAAGGCAGCTATCAGAGCTTATAATGCTGGACAAGTGAAAACATGGAGACAGCTATCAGAGCTTATAATGCTGGACAAGTGAGAACATGGAGGCAGCTATCAGAGCTTATAATGCTGGACAAGTGAGAACATGGAGTCGGCTATCAGGGCTAATAATGCTGGACAAGTGAGAACATGGAGGCAGCTATCAGAGCTTATAATACTGGACAAGTGAGAGCATGGAGGCAGCTATCAAAACTTATAATGCTGGACAAGTGAGAACATGAAGGCAGCTATCAGAGCTTATAATGCTGGACAAGTGAAAACATGGAGACAGCTATCAGAGCTTATAATGCTGGACAAGTGAGAACATGGAGGCAGCTATCAGAGCTTATAATGCTGGACAAGTGAGAACATGGAGGCAGCTATGAGAGCTTACAATGCTGGGCAAGTCAGAACATGGAGTCGGCTATCAGGGCTAATAATGCTGGACAAGTGAGAACATGGAGGCAGCTATCAGAGCTTATAATACTGGACAAGTGAGAGCATGAAGGCAGCTATCAAAGCTTATAATGCTGGACAAGTGAGAACATGAAGGCAGCTATCAGAGCTTATAATGCTGGACAAGTGAAAACATGGAGACAGCTATCAGAGCTTATAATGCTGGACAAGTGAGAACATGGAGGCAGCTATCAGAGCTTATAATGCTGGACAAGTGAGAACATGGAGGCAGCTATGAGAGCTTACAATGCTGGGCAAGTCAGAACATGGAGTCGGCTATCAGGGCTAATAATGCTGGACAAGTGAGAACATGGAGGCAGCTATCAGAGCTTATAATACTGGACAAGTGAGAGCATGAAGGCAGCTATCAAAGCTTATAATGCTGGACAAGTGAGAACATGAAGGCAGCTATCAGAGCTTATAATGCTGGACAAGTGAAAACATGGAGACAGCTATCAGAGCTTATAATGCTGGACAAGTGAGAACAAGGAGGCAGCTGTCAGAGCTAATAATGCTGGACAAATGAGAACATGGAGGCAGCTATCAGAGCTTATAATGCTGGGCAAGTGAGAACATGGAGGCAGCTATCAGAGCTAATAATGCTGGATAAGTGAGAACATGGAGGCAGCTATCAGAGCTTATAATGCTGGACAAGTGCGAACATGGAGGCAGCTATCAAAGCTTATAATGCGGGACAAGTGAGAACATGGAGGCAGCTATCAGAGCTTATAATGCTGGACAAGTGAGAACATTAAGGCAGCTATCAGAGCTTATAATGCTGGACAAGTGAGAACATGGAGGCAGCTATCAGAGCTTATAATGCTGGACAAGTGAGAACATAGAGGCAGCTATCAGAACTTATAATGCTGGACAAGTCAGAACATAGAGGCGGCGATCAGAGCTTATAATGCTGGACAAGTGAGAACATGGAGGCGGCTATCAGAGCTTATAATGCTGGGCAAGTGAGAACATGGAGGCGGCTATCAGAGCTTAAAATACTGGACAAGTGAGAACATGGAGGCAGCTATCAGAGCTTATAATGCTGGACAAGTGAGAACATGAAGGCAGCTGTCAGAGCTTATAATGCTGGACAAGTGAGAACAAGGAGGCAGCTGTCAGAGCTAATAATGCTGGACAAGTGAGAACATGGAGGCAGCTATCAGAGCTTATAATGCTGGGCAAGTGAGAACATGGAGGCAGCTATCAGAGCTAATAATGCTGGATAAGTGAGAACATGGAGGCGGCTATCAGAGCTTATAATGCTGGACAAGTGCGAACATGGAGGCAGCTATCAAAGCTTATAATGCTGGACAAGTGAGAACATTAAGGCAGCTATCAGAGCTTATAATGCTGGACTAGTGAGAAAATGGAGGCAGCTATCAGAGCTTATAATGCTGGACAAGTGAGAAAATGGTGGCAGCTATCAGAGCTTATAATGCTGGACAAGTGAGAACATGGACGCAGGTATCAGAGCTTATAATGCTGGACAAGTGAGAACATGGAGGCAGCTATCAGAGCTTATAATTCTGGACAAGTGAGAACATGGAGGCAGCTATCAGAGCTTATAATGCTGGATAATTGAGAACATGGAGGCAGCTATCAGAGCTTTTAATGCTGGACAAGTGAGAACATGGAGGCAGGTATCAAAGCTTATAATGCTGGACAAGTGAGAACATTAAGGCAGCTATCAGAGCTTATAATGCTGGACAAGTGAGAACATGGAGGCAGCTATCAGAGCTTATAATGCTGGACTAGTGAGAAAATGGAGGCAGCTATCAGAGCTTATAATGCTGGACAAGTGAGAAAATGGTGGCAGCTATCAGAGCTTATATTGCTGGACAAGTGAGAACATGGACGCAGGTATCAGAGCTTATAATGCTGGACAAGTGAGAACATGGAGGCAGCTATCAGAGCTTATAATTCTGGACAAGTGAGAACATGGAGGCAGCTATCAGAGCTTATAATGCTGGATAATTGAGAACATGGAGGCAGCTATCAGAGCTTTTAATGCTGGACAAGTGAGAACATGGAGGCAGCTATCAGAGCTTATAATGCTGGACAAGTGAGAACACAGAGGCAGTTATCAGAGCTTATAATGCTGGACAAGTGAGAACATGGAGGCAGCTATCGGAGCTTATAATGCTGGACAAGTGAGAACACAGAGGCAGTTATCAGAGCTTATAATGCTGGACAAGTGAGAACATGGAGGTAGCTATCAGAGCTTGCAATGCTGGACAAGTGAGAACATGGAGGCAGCTATCAGAGCTTATAATGCTGGACAAGTGAGAACATGGAGGCAGCTATCAGAGCTTATAATGCTGGACAAGTGAGAACATGGATGCAGCTATCGGAGCTTATAATGTTGGACAAGTGAGAACACGGAGGCAGCTATCAGAGCTTATAATGCTGGACAAGTGAGAAAATGGAGGCAGCTATCGGAGCTTATAATGCTGGACAAGTGAGAACAAAAAGGCAGCTATCAAAGCTTATAATGCTGTGCAAGTCAGAACATAGAGTCGTCTATCAGAGCTTATAATGCTGGACAAGTGAGAACATAGAGGCAGCTATCAGAACTGATAATGCTGGACAAGTGAGAACATTAAGGCAGCTATCATAGCTTATAATGCTGGACAAGTGAGGACATGGAGGCAGCTATCAGAGCTTATAATGCTGGACAAGTGAGAACATGGAGGCAGCTATCAGAGCTTATAATGCTGGACAAGTGAGAACATGGAGGCAGCTATCAGAGCTTATAATGCTGGACAAGTGAGAACATGAACGCAGCTATCGGAGCTTATAATGCTGGACAAGTGAGAACACGGAGGCAGTTATCAGAGCTTATAATGCTGGACAAGTGAGAACATGGAGGTAGCTATCAGAGCTTATAATGCTGGACAAGTGAGAACATGTAGGCAACTATCAGAGCTTATAATGCTGGATAAGTGAGAAAATGGAGGCAGCTATCAGAGGTTATAATGCTGGACAAGTGGGAACATTGAGGCAGCTATCAGAGCTTATAATACTGGACAAGTGAGAACATGGAGGCAGCTATCAGAGCTTATAAGGCTGAACAAGTGAGAACATGGAGGCAGCTATCAGAGCTTATAATGCTGGACAAGTGAGAACATGAACGCAGGTATCAGAGCTTATAATGCTGGACAAGTGAGAACATGGAGGCAGCTATCAGAGCTTATAATGCTGGACAAGTGAGAACAAAAAGGCAGCTATCAAAGCTTATAATGCTGGGCAAGTCAGAACATAGAGTCGGCTATCAGGGCTAATAATGCTGGACAAGTGAGAACATGGAGGCAGCTATCAGAGCTTATAATACTGGACAAGTGAGAGCATGGAGGCAGCTATCAAAACTTATAATGCTGGACAAGTGAGAACATGAAGGCAGCTATCAGAGCTTATAATGCTGGACAAGTGAAAACATGGAGACAGCTATCAGAGCTTATAATGCTGGACAAGTGAGAACATGGAGGCAGCTATCAGAGCTTATAATGCTGGACAAGTGAGAACATGGAGGCAGCTATGAGAGCTTACAATGCTGGGCAAGTCAGAACATGGAGTCGGCTATCAGGGCTAATAATGCTGGACAAGTGAGAACATGGAGGCAGCTAACAGAGCTTATAATACTGGACAAGTGAGAGCATGAAGGTAGCTATCAAAGCTTATAATGCTGGACAAGTGAGAACATGAAGGCAGCTATCAGAGCTTATAATGCTGGACAAGTGAAAACATGGAGACAGCTATCAGAGCTTATAATGCTGGACAAGTGAGAACAAGGAGGCAGCTGTCAGAGCTAATAATGCTGTTCAAGTGAGAACATGGAGGCAGCTATCAAAGCTTATAGTGCGGGACAAGTGAGAACATGAAGGCAGCTATCAAAGCTTATAATGCTGGACAAGTGAGAACATTAAGGCAGCTATCAGAGCTTATAATGCTGGACAAGTGAGAACATGGAGGCAGCTATCAGAGCTTATAATGCTGGACAAGTGAGAACATAGAGGCAGCTATCAGAACTTATAATGCTGGACAAGTCAGAACATAGAGGCGGCGATCAGAGCTTATAATGCTGGACAAGTGAGAACATGGAGGCGGCTATCAGAGCTTATAATGCTGGACAAGTGAGAACATGGAGGCGGCTATCAGAGCTTAAAATACTGGACAAGTGAGAACATGGAGGCAGCTATCAGAGCTTATAATGCTGGATAAGTGAGAACATGGAAGCAGCTATCAGAGCTTATAATGCTGGATAAGTGAGAAAATGGAGGCAGCTATCAGAGCTTATAATGCGGGACAAATGAGAACATGAAGGCAGCTATCAAAGCTTATAATGCTGGACAAGTGAGAACATGACGGCAGCTATGAGAGCTTATAATGCTGGACAAGTGAGAACATGGAGGCAGCTATCAGAGCTTATAATGCTGGACAAGTGAGAAAATAGAGGCAGCTATCAGAGCTTATAATGCTGGACAAGTGAGAAAATGGAGGCGGCTATCAGAGCTTATAATGCTGGACAAGTGAGAACATGGAGGCGGCTATCAGAGCTTATAATGCTGGACAAGTGAGAACATGGAGGCGGCTATCAGAGCTTAAAATACTGGACAAGTGAGAACATGGAGGCAGCTATCAGAGCTTATAATGCTGGACAAGTGAGAAAATAGAGGCAGCTATCAGAGCTTATAATGCTGGACAAGTGAGAACATGGAGGCGGCTATCAGAGCTTATAATGCTGGACAAGTGAGAACATGGAGGCGGCTATCAGAGCTTAAAATACTGGAGAAGTGAGAACATGGAGGCAGCTATCAGAGCTTATAATGCTGGACAAGTGAGAACAAGGAGACAGCTATCAGAGCTTATAATGCTGGACAAGTGAGAACAAGGAGGCAGCTATCAGAGCTTATCATGCTGGACAAGTGAGATTGGGGCAGCTATCAGAGCTTATAATGCTGGACAAAAGAGAACATGGAGGCAGCTATCAGAGCTTATAATGCTGGACAAGTGAAAACATGAAGGCAGGTATCAGGGCTTCTAATGCTGGACAAGAGAGAACAAGGAGACAGCTATCAGAGCTTATAATACTGGACTAGTGAGAACATGGAGGCAGCTATCAGAGCTTAAAATGTTGGACAAGTGAGAACATGGAGGTGAGACCATGGAGGCAGCTATCAGAGTTTATAATACTGGACAAGTGAGAGCATTGAGGCAGCTATCAGAGCTTATAATACCGGACAAGTGAGAACATGGAGGCAGCTATCAGAGCTTATAATGCTGAACAAGTGAGAACATGGAGGCAGCTATCAGAGCTTATAATGCTGGACAAGTGAGAACATGAACGCAGGAATCAGAGCTTATAATGCTGGACAAGTGAGAACATGGAGGCAGCTATCAGAGCTTATAATGCTGGACAAGTGAGAACATGGAGGCAGCTATCAGAGCATATAATGCTGGATAATTGAGAACATGGAGGCAGCTATCAGAGCTTTTAATGCTGGACAAGTGAGAACATGGAGGCAGCTATCAGAGCTTATAATGCTGGACAAGTGAGAACATGGAGGCGGCAATCAGAGCTTATAATGCTAGACAAGTGAGAACATGGAGGCAGCCATCAGAGCTTATAATGCTGGACAAGTGAGAACATGGAGGCAGCTATCAGAGCATATAATGCTGGACAAGTGAGAACATGGAGGCAGCTATAAGAGCTTATAATGCTGGACAAGTGAGAACATGGAGGCAGCTATCAGAGCTTATAATGCTGGACAAGTGAGAACATGGAGGCAGCTATCAGAGCTTATAATGCTGGACAAGTGAGAACATGGATGCAGCTATCGGAGCTTATAATGTTGGACAAGTGAGAACACGGAGGCAGCTATCAGAGCTTATAATGCTGGGCAAGTGGGAACATTGAGGCAGCTATCAGAGCTTATAATACTGGACAAGTGAGAACACGGAGGCAGCTATAAGAGCTTATAATGCTGAACAAGTGAGATCATGGAGGCAGCTATCAGAGCTTATAATGCTGAACAAGTGAGAACATGGAGGTAGCTATCATAGATTGTAATGCTGGACAAGTGAGAACATGGAAGCAGCTATCAGAGCTTATAATGCTGGATAAGAGAGAACATGGAAGCAGCTATCAGAGCTTATAATGCTGGATAAGTGAGCAAATGGAGGCAGCTATCAGAGCTTATAATGCGGGACAAATGAGAACATGAAGGCAGCTATCAAAGCTTATAATGCTGGACAAGTGAGACCATGACGGCAGCTATCAGAGCTTATAATGCTGGACAAGTGAGAACATGGAGGCAGCCATCAGAGCTTATAATGCTGGACAAGTGAGAAAATAGAGGCAGCTATCAGAGCTCATAATGCTGGACAAGTTAGAAAATGGAGGCAGCTATCAGGGCTTATAATGCTGGACAAGTGAGAACATGGACGCAGGTATCAGAGATTATAATGCTGGAAAAGTGAGAACATGGAGGCAGCTATCAGAACTTGTAATGCTGGACAAGTGAGAACATGGAGGCAGCTATCAGAGCTTATAATGCTGGATAATTGAGAACATGGAGACAGCTATCAGAGCTTTTAATACTGGACAAGTGAGAGCATGGAGACAGCTATCAGAGCTTATAATGCTGGACAAGTGAGAACATGGAGGCGGCTATCAGAGCTTATAATGCTAGCCAAGTGAGAACATGGAGGTAGCTATCATAGATTGTAATGCTGGACAAGTGAGAACATGGGAGCAGCTATCAGAGCTTATAATGCTGGATAAGTGAGAAAATGGAGGCGGCTATCAGAGCTTATAATGCTGGACAATTGAGAACATGGAGGCAGCTATCAGAGCTTATAATGCTGGACAAGTGAGAACATGGAGGCAGCTATCAGAGTTATAATGCTGGGCAAGTCAGAACATGGAGGCAGTTATCAGAGCTTATAATGCTGCACAAGTGAGAACATGGAAGCAGCTATCAGAACTTATAATGCTAGACAAGTGAGAACATTAAGACAGCTATCAGAGCTTATTATGCTGGACAAGTGAGAACATGGAGGCAACTATCAGAGCTTATAATGCTGGACAAGTGAGAACATGGAGGCAGCTATCAGAGCTTATAATGCTGGAAAAGTGAGAACATGGATGCATCTATCGGAGCTTATAATGTTGGACAAGTGAGAACACGGAGGCAGCTATCAGAGCTTATAATGCTGAACAAGTGAGAACATGGAGGCAGCTATAAGAGCTTTTAATGCTGGGCAAGTCAGAACATGGAGTCGGCTATCAGAGCTTATAATGCTGGACAAGTGAGAACATGGAGGCAGCTATCAGAGCTTATAATACTGGACAAGTGAGAACATGGAGGCAGCTATCAGAGCTTATAATGCTGGACAAGTCAGAACATGGAGGCAGCTATTAGAGCTTATTATGCTCGACAAGTGAGAAAATGGAGGCAGCTATCATAGCTTATAATGCTGGACAAGTGAGAACATGGAGGCAGCTATCAGAGCTTTTAATGCTGAACAAGAGAGAACATGGAGGCAGCAATCAGGGCTTATAATACTGGACAAGTGAGAACATGGAGGCAGCTATCAGAGCTTATAATGCTGAACAAGTGAGATCATGGAGGCAGCTATCAGAGCTTATAATGCTGAACAAGTGAGAACATGGAGGTAGCTATCATAGATTGTAATGCTGGACAAGTGAGAACATGGAAGCAGCTATCAGAGCTTATAATGCTGGATAAGTGAGAACATGGAAGCAGCTATCAGAGCTTATAATGCTGGATAAGTGAGAAAATGGAGGCAGCTATCAGAGCTTATAATGCGGGACAAATGAGAACATGAAGGCAGCTATCAAAGCTTATAATGCTGGACAAGTGAGAACATGACGGCAGCTATCAGAGCTTATAATGCTGGACAAGTGAGAACATGGAGGCAGCTATCAGAGCTTATAATGCTGGACAAGTGAGAAAATAGAGGCAGCTATCAGAGCTTATAATGCTGGACAAGTGAGAAAATGGAGGCAGCTATCAGGGCTTATAATGCTGGACAAGTGAGAACATGGACGCAGGTATCAGAGATTATAATGCTGGAAAAGTGAGAACATGGAGGCAGCTATCAGAACTTGTAATGCTGGACAAGTGAGAACATGGAGGCAGCTATCAGAGCTTATAATGCTGGATGATTGAGAACATGGAGACAGCTATCAGAGCTTTTAATGCTGGACAAGTGAGAGCATGGAGACAGCTATCAGAGCTTATAATGCTGGACAAGTGAGAACATGGAGGCGTCTATCAGAGCTTATAATGCTAGACAAGTGAGAACATGGAGGTAGCTATCATAGATTGTAATGATGGACAAGTGAGAACATGGGAGCAGCTATCAGAGCTTATAATGCTGGATAAGTGAGAAAATGGAGGCGGCTATCAGAGCTTATAATGCTGGACAATTGAGAACATGGAGGCAGCTATCAGAGCTTATAATGCTGGACAAGTGAGAACATGGAGGCAGCTATCAGAGTTATAATGCTGGGCAAGTCAGAACATGGAGGCAGTTATCAGAGCTTATAATGCTGCACAAGTGAGAACATGGAAGCAGCTATCAGAACTTATAATGCTGGACAAGTGAGAACATTAAGACAGCTATCAGAGCTTATTATGCTGGACAAGTGAGAACATGGAGGCAACTATCAGAGCTTATAATGCTGGACAAGTGAGAACATGGAGGCAGCTATCAGAGCTTATAATGCTGGAAAAGTGAGAACATGGATGCATCTATCGGAGCTTATAATGTTGGACAAGTGAGAACACGGAGGCAGCTATCAGAGCCTTTAATGCTGAACAAGTGAGAACATGGAGGCAGCTATAAGAGCTTTTAATGCTGGGCAAGTCAGAACATGGAGTCGGCTATCAGAGCTTATAATGCTGGACAAGTGAGAACATGGAGGCAGCTATCAGAGCTTATAATACTGGACAAGTGAGAACATGGAGGCAGCTATCAGAGCTTATAATGCTGGACAAGTCAGAACATGGAGGCAGCTATTAGAGCTTATAATGCTCGACAAGTGAGAACATGGAGGCAGCTATCATAGCTTATAATGCTGGACAAGTGAGAACATGTAGGCAGCTATCAGAGCTTATAATGCTGAACAAGTGAGAACATGGAGGCAGCTATCAGAGCTTATAATGCTGGACAAGTGAGAACATGGAGGCAGCTATCAGAGCTTATAATGCTGGACAAGTGAGAACATGGAGGCAGCTATCAGAGCTTAGATTGCTGAACAAGTGAGAACATGGAGGTAGCTATCATATATTGTAATGCTGGACAAGTGAGAACATGGAAGCAGCTATCAGAGCTTATAATGCTGGACAAGTGAGAACATGGAGGCAGCTATCGGAGCTTATAATGCTGGACCAGTGAGAACACGGAGGCAGTTATCAGAGCTTATAATGCTAGACAAGTGAGAACATGGAGGTAGCTATCAGAGCTTATAATGCTGGACAAGTCAGAACATGGAGGCAGCTATTAGAGCTTATATTGCTGGATAGGTGAGAAAATGGAGGCAGCTATCAGAGCTTATAATGCTGGACAAGTGGGAACATTGAGGCAGCTATCAGAGCTTATAATACTGGACAAGTGAGAACATTGAGGCAGCTATCAGAGCTTATAATACTGGACAAGTGAGAACATGGAGGCAGCTATCAGAGCTTATAATGCTGAACAAGTGAGATCATGGAGGCAGCTATCTGAGCTTATAATGCTGAACAAGTGAGAACATGGAGGTAGCTATCATAGATTGTAATGCTGGACAAGTGAGAACATGGAAGCAGCTATCAGAGCTTATAATGCTGGATAAGTGAGAACATGGAAGCAGCTATCAGAGCTTATAATGCTGGATAAGTGAGAAAATGGAGGCAGCTATCAGAGCTTTTAATGCGGGACAAATGAGAACATGAAGGCAGCTATCAAAGCTTATAATGCTGGACAAGTGAGAACATGAAGGCAGCTATCAGAGCTTATAATGCTGGACAAGTGAGAACATGGAGGCAGCTATCAGAGCTTATAATGCTGGACAAGTGAGAAAATGGAGGCAGCTATCAGAGCTTATAATGCTGGACAAGTGAGAAAATGGAGGCAGCTATCAGGGCTTATAATGCTGGACAAGTGAGAACATGGACGCAGGTATCAGAGATTATAATGCTGGAAAAGTGAGAACATGGAGGCAGCTATCAGAACTTGTAATGCTGGACAAGTGAGAACATGGAGGCAGCTATCAGAGCTTATAATGCTGGATAATTGAGAACATGGAGACAGCTATCAGAGCTTTTAATGCTGGACAAGTGAGAGCATGGAGACAGCTATCAGAGCTTATAATGCTGGACAAGTGAGAACATGGAGGCGGCTATCAGAGCTTATAATGCTAGACAAGTGAGAACATGGAGGTAGCTATCATAGATTGTAATGCTGGACAAGTGAGAACATGGGAGCAGCTATCAGAGCTTATAATGCTGGATAAGTGAGAAAATGGAGGCGGCTATCAGAGCTTATAATGCTGGGCAATTGAGAACATGGAGGCAGCTATCAGAGCTTATAATGCTGGACAAGTGAAGACATGGAGGCAGCTATCAGAGTTATAATGCTGGGCAAGTCAGAACATGGAGGCAGTTATCAGAGCTTATAATGCTGCACAAGTGAGAACATGGAAGCAGCTATCAGAACTTATAATGCTGGACAAGTGAGAACATTAAGACAGCTATCAGAGCTTGTTATGCTGGACAAGTGAGAACATGGAGGCAACTATCAGAGCTTATAATGCTGGACAAGTGAGAACATGGAGGCAGCTATCAGAGCTTATAATGCTGGAAAAGTGAGAACATGGATGCATCTATCGGAGCTTATAATGTTGGACAAGTGAGAACACGGAGGCAGCTATCAGAGCTTATAATGCTGAACAAGTGAGAACATGGAGGCAGCTATAAGAGCTTTTAATGCTGGGCAAGTCAGAACATGGAGTCGGCTATCAGAGCTTATAATGCTGGACAAGTGAGAACATGGAGGCAGCTATCAGAGCTTATAATACTAGACAAGTGAGAACATGGAGGCAGCTATCAGAGCTTATAATGCTGGACAAGTCAGAACATGGAGGCAGCTATTAGAGCTTCTAATGCTCGACAAGTGAGAACATGGAGGCAGCTATCATAGCTTATAATGCTGGACAAGTGAGAACATGGAGGCAGCTATCAGAGCTTATAATGCTGAACAAGTGAGAACATGGAGGCAGCTATCAGAGCTTATAATGCTGGACAAGTGAGAACATGGAGGCAGCTATCAGAGCTAATAATGCTGGACAAGTGAGAACATGGAGGCTGCTATCAGAGCTTAGATTGCTGAACAAGTGAGAACTTGGAGGTAGCTATCATAGATTGTAATGCTGGACAAGTGAGAACATGGAAGCAGCTATCAGAGCTTATAATGCTGGACAAGTGAGAACATGGAGGCAGCTATCGGAGCTTATAATGCTGGACCAGTGAGAACACGGAGGCAGTTATCAGAGCTTATAATGCTAGACAAGTGAGAACATGGAGGTAGCTATCAGAGCTTATAATGCTGGACAAGTCAGAACATGGTGGCAGCTATCAGAGCTTATAATGCTGGATAAGTGAGAAAATGGAGGCAGCTATCAGAGCTTGTAATGCTGGACAAGTGGGAACATTGAGGCAGCTATCAGAGCTTATAATACTGGACAAGTGAGAACATGGAGGCAGCTATCAGAGCTTATAATGCTGAACAAGTGAGAGCATGGAGGCAGCTATCAGAGCTTATAATGCTGAACAAGTGAGAACATGGAGGTAGCTATCATAGATTGCAATGCGGGACAAGTGAGAACATGGGAGCAGCTATCAGAGCTTATAATGCTGGATAAGTGAGAAAATGGAGGCGGCTATCAGAGCTTATAATGCTGGACAATTGAGAACATGGAGGCAGCTATCAGAGCTTATAATGCTGGACAAGTGAGAACATGGAGGCAGCTATCAGAGTTATAATGCTGGGCAAGTCAGAACATGGAGGCAGTTATCAGAGCTTATAATGCTGCACAAGTGAGAACATGGAGGCAGCTATCAGAACTTATAATGCTGGACAAGTGAGAACATTAAGACAGCTATCAGAGCTTATAATGCTGGACAAGTGAGAACATGGAGGCAACTATCAGAGCTTATAATGCTGGACAAGTGAGAACATGGAGGCAGCTATCAGAGCTTATAATGCTGGAAAAGTGAGAACATGGATGCATCTATCGGAGCTTATAATGTTGGACAAGTGAGAACACGTAGGCAGCTATCAGAGCTTATAATGCTGGACAAGTGAGAACATGGAGGCAGCTATAAGAGCTTTTAATGCTGGGCAAGTCAGAACATGGAGTCGGCTATCAGAGCTTATAATGCTGGACAAGTGAGAACATGGAGGCAGCTATCAGAGCTTTTAATACTGGACAAGTGAGAACATGGAGGCAGCTATCAGAGCTTATAATGCTGGACAAGTCAGAACATGGAGGCAGCTATTAGAGCTTATAATGCTGGACAAGTGAGAACATGGAGGCAGCTATCAGAGCTTATAATGCTCTATAAGTGAGAAATGGAGGCAGCTATCAGAGCTTATAATACTGGACAAGTGAGAACATGGAGGCAGCTATCAGAGCTTATAATGCTGAACAAGTGAGAACATGGAGGCAGCTATCAGAGCTTATAATGCTGAACAAGTGAGAACATGGAGGCAGCTATCAGAGCTTATAATGCTGGACAAGTGAGAATATGGAGGCAGCTATCAGAGCTTATAATGCTGGACAAGTGAGAACATGGATGCAGCTATCGGAGCTTATAATGTTGGACAAGTGAGAACACGGAGTCAGCTATCAGAGCTTATAATGCTGGACAAGTGAGAACATGGAGGCAGCTATAAGAGCTTATACTGCTGGGCAAGAGAGAACATTGAGGCAGCTATCAGAGCTTATAATACTGGACAAGTGAGAACATGGAGGCAGCTATCAGAGCTTATAATGCTGAACAAGTGAGAACATGGAGGTAGCTATCATAGATTGTAATGCTGGACAAGTGAGAACATGGAAGCATCTATCAGAGCTTATAATGCTGGATAAGTGAGAAAATGGGGGCGGCTATCAGAGCTTATAATGCTGGACAATTGAGAACATGGAGGCAGCTATCAGAGCTTATAATGCTGGACAAGTGAGAACATGGAGGCCGCTATCATAGTTATAATGCTGGGCAAGTCAGAACATGGAGGCAGTTATCAGAGCTTATAATGCTGGACAAGTGACAACATGGAGGTAGCTATCAGAGCCTATAATGCTGGACAAGTGAGAACATGGAGGCAACTATCAGAGCTTATAATAGTGGATAAGTGAGAAAATGGAGGCAGCTATCAGAGGTTATAATGCTGGACAAGTGGGAACATTGAGGCAGCTATCAGAGCTTATAATACTGGACCAGTGAGAACATGGAGGAAGCTATCAGAGCTTATAATGCTGAACAAGTGAGAACATGGAGGCAGCTATCAGAGCTTATAATGCTGAACAAGTGAGAACATGGAGGCAGCTATCAGAGCTTATAATGCTGGACAAGTGAGAACATGGATGCAGCTATCGGAGCTTATAATGTTGGACAAGTGAGAACACGGAGGCAGCTATCAGAGCTTATAATGCTGGACAAGTGGAACATTGAGGCAGCTATCAGAGCTTATAATACTGGACGAGTGAGAACATGGAGGCAGCTATCAGAGCGTATAATGCTGAACAAGTGAGATCATGGAGGCAGCTATCAGAGCTTATAATGCTGAACGAGTGAGAACATGGAGGTAGCTATCATATTTTGTAATGCTGGACAAGTGAGAACATGGAAGCAGCTATCAGAGCTTATAATGCTGGATAAGTGAGAAAATGGAGGCGGCTATCAGAGCTTATAATGCTGGACAATTGAGAACATGAAGGCAGCTATCAGAGCTTATAATGCGGGACAAGTGAGAACATGAAGGCAGCTATCAAAGCTTATAATGCTGGACAAGTGAGAAAATGAAGGCAGCTATCAGAGCTTATAATGCTGGACAAGTGAGAACATGGAGGCAGCTATCAGAGCCTATAATGCTGGACAAGTGAGAAAATGGAGGCAGCTATCAGAGCTTATAATGCTGGACAAGTGAGAACATGGACGCAGGTATCAGAGCTTATAATGCTGGACAAGTGAGAACATGGAGGCAGCTATCAGAGCTTGTAATGCTGGACAAGTGAGAACATGGAGGCAGCTATCAGAGATTATAATGCTGGATAATTGAGAACATGGAGACAGCTATCAGAGCTTTTAATGCTGGACAAGTGAGAACATGGAGGCAGCTATCAGAGCTTATAATGCTGGACAAGTGAGAACATGGAGGCGGCTATCAGAGCTTATAATGCTAGACGAGTGAGAACATGGAGGCAGCTATCAGAGCTTATAATGCTGCACAAGTGAGAACATGGAGGCAGCTATCAGAACTTATAATGCTGGACAAGTGAGGACATGGAGGCAGCTATCAGAGCTTTTAATGCTGGACAAGTGAGGACATGGAGGCAGCTATTAGAGCTTATAATGCTGGACAAGTGAGAACATGGAGGCAGCTATCAGAGCTTATAATGCTGGACAAGTGAGAACATGGATGCAGCTATCGGAGCTTATAATGTTGGACAAGTGAGAACACGGAGGCAGCTATCAGAGCTTATAATGCTGGACAAGTGGGAACATTGAGGCAGCTATCAGAGCTTATAATACTGGACAAGTGAGAACATGGAGGCAGCTATCAGAGCTTATAATGCTGAACAAGTGAGATCATGGAGGCAGCTATCAGAGCTTATAATGCTGAACCAGTGAGAACATGGAGGTGGCTATCATAGATTGTAATGCTGGACAAGTGAGAACATGGAAGCAGCTGTCAGAGCTTATAATGCTGGATAAGTGAGAAAATGGAGGCGGCTATCAGAGCTTATAATGCTGGACAATTGAGAACATGGAGGCAGCTATCAGAGCTTATAATGCGGGACAAGTGAGAACATGAAGGCAGCTATCAAAGCTTATAATGCTGGACAAGTGAGAACATGAAGGCAGCTATCAGAGCTTATAATGCTGGACAAGTGAGAACATGGAGGCAGCTATCAGAGCTTATAATGCTGGACAAGTGAGAAAATGGAGGCAGCTATCAGAGCTTATAATGCTGGACAAGTGAGAAAATGGAGGCAGCTATCAGAGCTTATAATGCTGGACAAGTGAGAACATGGACGCAGGTATCAGAGCTTATAATGCTGGACAAGTGAGAACATGGAGACAGCTATCAGAGCTTGTAATGCTGGACAAGTGAGAACATGGAGGCAGCTATCAGAGCTTATAATGCTGGATAATTGAGAACATGGAGACAGCTATCAGAGCTTTTAATGCTGGACAAGGGAGAATATGGAGGCAGCTATCAGAGCTTATAATGCTGGACAAGTGAGAACATGGAGGCGGCTATCAGAGCTTATAATGCTAGATAAGTGAGAACATGGAGGCAGCTATCAGAGCTTATAATGCTGCACAAGTGAGAACATGGAGGCAGCTATCAGAACTTATAATGCTGGACAAGTGAGAACATTAAGGCAGCTATCAGAGCTTATAATGCTGGACAAGTGAGGACATGGAGGCAGCTATCAGAGCTTATAATGCTGGACAAGTGAGAACATGGAGGCAGCTATCACAGCTTATAATGCTGGACAAGTGAGAACATGGAGGCACCTATCAGAGCTTATAATGCTGGACAAGTGAGAACATGGCGGCAGCTATCGTAGCTTATAATGCTGGACAAGTGAGAACACGGAGGCAGTTATCAGAGCTTATAATGCTGGACAAGTGAGAACAGGGAGGTAGCTATCAGAGCTTATAATGCTGGACAAGTGAGAACATGAAGGCAGCTATCAGAGCTTATAATGCTGGACAAGTGGAAACATTGAGGCAGCTATCAGAGCTTATAATGCTGGACAAGTGGGAACATTGAGGCAGCTATCAGAGCTTATAATACTGGACAAGTGGGAACATGGAGGCAGCTATCAGAGCTTATAATGCTGAACAAGTGAGAACATGGAGGCAGCTATCAGAGCTTATAATGCTGAACAAGTGAGAACATAGAGGCAGCTATCAGAGCTTATAATGCTGGACAAGTGAGAACACGGAGGCAGCTATCAGAGCTTATAATGCTGGACAAGTGAGAACATGGATGCAGCTATCGGAGCTTATAATGTTGGACAAGTTAGAACACGGAGTCAGCTATCAGAACTTATAATGCTGGACAAGTGAGAACATGGAGGCAGCTATAAGAGCTTATAATGCTGGGCAGGAGAGAACATCAAGGCAGCTATCAGAGTTTATAACACTGGACAAGTGAGAACATGGAGGTAGCTATCAGAGCTTATAATGCTGAACAAGTGAGAACATGGAGGCAGCTATCAGAGCTTATAATGCTGAACAAGTGAGAACATGGAGGTAGCTATCATAGATTGTAATGCTGGACAAGTGAGAACATGGAAGCAGCTATCAGAGCTTATAATGCTGGATAAGTGAGAACATGGAGGCGGCTATCAGAGCGTATAATGCTGGACAATTGAAAACATGGAGGCAGCTATCAGAGCTTATAATGCTGGACAAGTGAGAACATGGAGGCAGCTATCAGAGCTTATAATGCTGCACAAGTGAGAACGAGAAGGCAGCTATCAAAGCTTATAATGCTTGGCAAGTCAGAACATAGAGTCGGCTATCAGAGCTTATAATGCTGGACAAGTGAGAACATGGAGGCAGCTATCAGAGCTTATAATGCTGGACAAGTGAGAACATGGAGACAGCTATCAGAGCTTGTAATGCTGGACAAGTGAGAACATGGAGGCAGCTATCAGAGCTTATAATGCTGGATAATTGAGAACATGGAGACAGCTATCAGAGCTTTTAATGCTGGACAAGGGAGAATATGGAGGCAGCTATCAGAGCTTATAATGCTGGACAAGTGAGAACATGGAGGCGGCTATCAGAGCTTATAATGCTAGATAAGTGAGAACATGGAGGCAGCTATCAGAGCTTATAATGCTGCACAAGTGAGAACATGGAGGCAGCTATCAGAACTTATAATGCTGGACAAGTGAGAACATTAAGGCAGCTATCAGAGCTTATAATGCTGGACAAGTGAGGACATGGAGGCAGCTATCAGAGCTTATAATGCTGGACAAGTGAGAACATGGAGGCAGCTATCACAGCTTATAATGCTGGACAAGTGAGAACATGGAGGCACCTATCAGAGCTTATAATGCTGGACAAGTGAGAACATGGCGGCAGCTATCGTAGCTTATAATGCTGGACAAGTGAGAACACGGAGGCAGTTATCAGAGCTTATAATGCTGGACAAGTGAGAACAGGGAGGTAGCTATCAGAGCTTATAATGCTGGACAAGTGAGAACATGAAGGCAGCTATCAGAGCTTATAATGCTGGACAAGTGGAAACATTGAGGCAGCTATCAGAGCTTATAATGCTGGACAAGTGGGAACATTGAGGCAGCTATCAGAGCTTATAATACTGGACAAGTGGGAACATGGAGGCAGCTATCATAGATTGTAATGCTGGACAAGTGAGAACATGGAAGCAGCTATCAGAGCTTATAATGCTGGATAAGTGAGAACATGGAGGCGGCTATCAGAGCGTATAATGCTGGACAATTGAAAACATGGAGGCAGCTATCAGAGCTTATAATGCTGGACAAGTGAGAACATGGAGGCAGCTATCAGAGCTTATAATGCTGCACAAGTGAGAACGAGAAGGCAGCTATCAAAGCTTATAATGCTTGGCAAGTCAGAACATAGAGTCGGCTATCAGAGCTTATAATGCTGGACAAGTGAGAACATGGAGGCAGCTATCAGAGCTTATGATGCTGGACAAGTGAGAACATGGAGGCAGCTATCAGAGCTTATAATGCTGGACAAGTGAGAACATGGAGGCAGCTATCGGAGCTTATAATGCTGGACAAGTGAGAACACGGAGGCAGTTATCAGAGCTTATAATGCTGGACAAGTGAGAACAGGGAGGTAGCTATCAGAGCTTATAATGCTGGACAAGTGAGAACATGGAGGCAGCTATCAGAGCTTATAATGCTGGACAAGTGGGAACATTGAGGCAGCTATCAGAGCTTATAATGCTGGACAATTGGGAACATTGAGGCAGCTATCAGAGCTTATAATACTGGACAAGTGAGAACATGGAGGCAGCCATCAGAGCTTATAATGCTGAACAAGTGAGAACATGGAGGCAGCTAGCAGAGCTTATAATGCTGAACAAGTGAGAACATAGAGGCAGCTATCAGAGCTTATAATGCTGGACAAGTGAGAACATGGATGCAGCTATCGGAGCTTATAATGTTGGACAAGTGAGAACACGGAGTCAGCTATCAGAGCTTATAATGCTGGACAAGTGAGAACATGGAGGCAGCTATAAGAGCTTATAATGCTGGGCAAGAGAGAACATCAAGGCAGCTATCAGAGTTTATAATACTGGACAAGTGAGAACATGGAGGTAGCTATCAGAGCTTATAATGCTGAACAAGTGAGAACATGGAGGCAGCTATCAGAGCTTATAATGCTGAACAAGTGAGAACATGGAGGTAGCTATCATAGATTGTAATGCTGGACAAGTGAGAACATGGAAGCAGCTATCAGAGCTTATAATGCTGGATAAGTGAGAAAATGGAGGCGGCTATCAGAGCTTATAATGCTGGACAATTGAGAACATGGAGGCAGCTATCAGAGCTTATAATGCTGGACAAGTGAGAACATGGAGGCAGCTATCAGAGTTATAATGCTGGGCAAGTCAGAGTATGGAGGCAGTTATCAGAGCTTATAATGCTGCACAAGTGAGAACATTGAGGCAGCTATCAGAAAATATAATGCTGGACAAGTGAGAACATTAAGACAGCTATCAGAGCTTATAATGCTGGACAAGTGAGAACATGGAGGCAACTATCAGAGCTTATAATGCTGGACAAGTGAGAACATGGAGGCAGCTATCAGAGCTTATAATGCTGGAAAAGTGAGAACATGGATGCAACTATCGGAGCTTATAATGTTGGACAAGTGACAACACGGAGGCAGCTATCAGAGCTTATAATGCTGGACAAGTGAGAACATGGAGGCAGCTATCAGAGCTTATAATACTGGACAAGTGAGAACATGGAGGCAGCTATCAGAGCTTATAATGCTGGACAAGTGAGAACATGGAGGCAGCTATTAGAGCTTATAATGCTCGACAAGTGAGAACATGGAGGCAGCTATCATAGCTTATAATGCTGGACAAGTGAGAACATGGAGGCAGCTATCAGAACTTATAATGCTGAACAAGTGAGAACATGAAGGCAGCTATCAGAGCTTATAATGCTGGACAAGTGAGCACATGGAGGCAGCTATCAGAGCTTATAATGCTGGACAAGTGAGAACATGGAGGCAGCTATCAGAGCTTATAATGCTAAACAAGTGAGAACATGGAGGTAGCTATCATAGATTGTAATGCTGGACAAGTGAGAACATGGAAGCAGCTATCGGAGCTTATAATGCTGGATAAGTGAGAACATGGAGGCGGCTATCAGAGCGTATAATGCTGGACAATTGAAAACATGGAGGCAGCTATCATAGCTTATAATGCTGGACAAGTGAGAACATGGAGGCAGTTATCAGAGCTTATAATGCTGCACAAGTGAGAACGAGAAGGCAGCTATCAACGCTTATAATGCTGGGCAAGTCAGAACATAGAGTCGGCTATCAGAGCTTATAATGCTGGACAAGTGAGAACATTGAGGCAGCTATCAGAACTTATAATGCTGGACAAGTCAGAACATAGAGTCGGCGATCAGAGCTTATAATGCTGGACAAGTGAGAACATGGAGGCGGCTATCAGAGATTATAATGCTGGACAAGTGAGAACATTGAGGCGGCTATCAGAGCTTATAATACTGGGCAAGTGAGAACATGGAGGCAGATATCAGAGCTTATAATGCTGGACAAGTGAGAACATGGAGACAGCTATCAGAGCTTATAATGCTGGACAAGTGGGAACAAGGAGGCAGCTATCAGAGCTTATCATGCTGGACAAGTGAGAACATGGAGGCAGCTATCAGAGCTGATAATACTGGACAAGTGAGAACATGAAGGCAGCTATCAGAGCTTATAATGCTGGACAAGTGGGAACATTGAGGCAGCTATCAGAGCTTATAATGCTGGACAAGTGAGAACATGGAGGCAGCTATCAGAGCTTTTAATGCTGGACAAGTGGGAACATTGAGGCAGCTATCAGAGCTTATAATGCTGGATAAGTGAGAGCATGGAGGTAGCTATCAGAGCTTATAATGCTGGACAAGTGAGAAAATAGAGGCAGCTGTCAGAGCTTATAATGCTGGATAAGTGAGAAAATGGAGGCAGCTATCAGAGCTTATAATGCTGGACAAGTGGGAAAATTGAGGCAGCTATCACAGCTTATATTACTGGACAAGTGAGAACATGGAGGCAGCTATCAGAGCTTATAATGCTGGGCAAGTCAGAACATAGAGTCGGCTATCAGAGCTTATAATGCTGGACAAGTGAGAACATGGAGGCAGCTATCAGAGCTTATGATGCTGGACAAGTGAGAACATGGAGGCAGCTATCAGAGCTTATAATGCTGGACAAGTGAGAACATGGAGGCAGCTATCGGAGCTTATAATGCTGGACAAGTGAGAACACGGAGGCAGTTATCAGAGCTTATAATGCTGGACAAGTAAGAACAGGGAGGTAGCTATCAGAGCTTATAATGCTGGACAAGTGAGAACATGGAGGCAGCTATCAGAGCTTATAATGCTGGACAAGTGGGAACATTGAGGCAGCTATCAGAGCTTATAATGCTGGACAAGTGGGAACATTGAGGCAGCTATCAGAGCTTATAATACTGGACAAGTGAGAACATGGAGGCAGCCATCAGAGCTTATAATGCTGAACAAGTGAGAACATGGAGGCAGCTAGCAGAGCTTATAATGCTGAACAAGTGAGAACATAGAGGCAGCTATCAGAGCTTATAATGCTGGACAAGTGAGAACATGGATGCAGCTATCGGAGCTTATAATGTTGGACAAGTGAGAACACGGAGTCAGCTATCAGAGCTTATAATGCTGGACAAGTGAGAACATGGAGGCAGCTATAAGAGCTTATAATGCTGGGCAAGAGAGAACATCAAGGCAGCTATCAGAGTTTATAATACTGGACAAGTGAGAACATGGAGGTAGCTATCAGAGCTTATAATGCTGAACAAGTGAGAACATGGAGGCAGCTATCAGAGCTTATAATGCTGAACAAGTGAGAACATGGAGGTAGCTATCATAGATTGTAATGCTGGACAAGTGAGAACATGGAAGCAGCTATCAGAGCTTATAATGCTGGATAAGTGAGAAAATGGAGGCGGCTATCAGAGCTTATAATGCTGGACAATTGAGAACATGGAGGCAGCTATCAGAACTTATAATGCTGGACAAGTGAGAACATGGAGGCAGCTATCAGAGTTATAATGCTGGGCAAGTCAGAATATGGAGGCAGTTATCAGAGCTTATAATGCTGCACAAGTGAGAACATTGAGGCAGCTATCAGAAAATATAATGCTGGACAACTGAGAACATTAAGACAGCTATCAGAGCTTATAATGCTGGACAAGTGAGAACATGGAGGCAACTATCAGAGCTTATAATGCTGGACAAGTGAGAACATGGAGGCAGCTATCAGAGCTTATAATGCTGGAAAAGTGAGAACATGGATGCAACTATCGGAGCTTATAATGTTGGACAAGTGAGAACACGGAGGCAGCTATCAGAGCTTATAATGCTGGACAAGTGAGAACATGGAGGCAGCTATCAGAGCTTATAATACTGGACAAGTGAGAACATGGAGGCAGCTATCAGAGCTTATAATGCTGGACAAGTCAGAACATGGAGGCAGCTATTAGAGCTTATAATGCTCGACAAGTGAGAACATGGAGGCAGCTATCATAGCTTATAATGCTGGACAAGTGAGAACATGGAGGCAGCTATCAGAACTTATAATGCTGAACAAGTGAGAACATGAAGGCAGCTATCAGAGCTTATAATGCTGGACAAGTGAGAACATGGAGGCAGCTATCAGAGCTTATAATGCTGGACAAGTGAAAACATGGAGGCAGCTATCAGAGCTTATAATGCTGAACAAGTGAGAACATGGAGGTAGCAATCATAGATTGTAATGCTGGACAAGTGAGAACATGGAAGCAGCTATCGGAGCTTATAATGCTGGATAAGTGAGAACATGGAGGCGGCTATCAGAGCGTATAATGCTGGACAATTGAAAACATGGAGGCAGCTATCAGAGCTTATAATGCTAGACAAGTGAGAACATGGAGGCAGCTATCAGAGCTTATAATGCTGCACAAGAGAGAACGAGAAGGCAGCTATCAAAGCTTATAATGCTGGGCAAGTCAGAACATAGAGTCGGCTATCAGAGCTTATAATGCTGGACAAGTGAGAACATTGAGGCAGCTATCAGAACGTATAATGCTGGACAAGTCAGAACATGGAGTCGGCGATCAGAGTTTATAATGCTGGACAAGTGAGAACATGGAGGCGGCTATCAGAGATTATAATGCTGGACAAGTGAGAACATTGAGGCGGCTATCAGAGCTTATAATACTGGGCAAGTGAGAACATGGAGGCAGATATCAGAGCTTATAATGCTGGACAAGTGAGAACATGGAGACGGCTATCAGAGCTTATAATGCTGGACAAGTGAGAACAAGGAGGCAGCTATCAGAGCTTATCATGCTGGACAAGTGAGAACATGGAGGCAGCTATCAGAGCTGATAATACTGGACAAGTGAGAACATGAAGGCAGCTATCAGAGCTTATAATGCTGGACAAGTGAGCACATGGAGGCAGCTATCAGAGCTTAAAATGCTGGACAAGTGAGAACATGGATGCAGCTATCGGAGCTTATAATGTTGGACAAGTGAGAACACGGAGGTAGCTATCAGAAAATATAATGCTGGACAACTGAGAACATTAAGACAGCTATCAGAGCTTATAATGCTGGACAAGTGAGAACATGGAGGCAACTATCAGAGCATATAATGCTGGACAAGTGAGAACATGGAGGCAGCTATCAGAGCTTATAATGCTGGAAAAGTGAGAACATGGATGCAACTATCGGAGCTTATAATGTTGGACAAGTGAGAACACGGAGGCAGCTATCAGAGCTTATAATGCTGGACAAGTGAGAACATGGAGGCAGCTATCAGAGCTTATAATACTGGACAAGTGAGAACATGGAGGCAGCTATCAGAGCTTATAATGCTGGACAAGTCAGAACATGGAGGCAGCTATTAGAGCTTATAATGCTCGACAAGTGAGAACATGGAGGCAGCTATCATAGCTTATAATGCTGGACAAGTGAGAACATGGAGGCAGCTATCAGAACTTATAATGCTGAACAAGTGAGAACATGAAGGCAGCTATCAGAGCTTATAATGCTGGACAAGTGAGAACATGGAGGCAGCTATCAGAGCTTATAATGCTGGACAAGTGAGAACATGGAGGCAGCTATCAGAGCTTATAATGCTGAACAAGTGAGAACATGGAGGTAGCTATCATAGATTGTAATGCTGGACAAGTGAGAACATGGAAGCAGCTATCGGAGCTTATAATGCTGGATAAGTGAGAACATGGAGGCGGCTATCAGAGCGTATAATGCTGGACAATTGAAAACATGGAGGCAGCTATCAGAGCTTATAATGCTGGACAAGTGAGAACATGGAGGCAGCTATCAGAGCTTATAATGCTGCACAAGTGAGAACGAGAAGACAGCTATCAAAGCTTATAATGCTGGGCAAGTCTGAACATAGAGTCGGCTATCAGAGCTTATAATGCTGGACAAGTGAGACCATTGAGGCAGCTATCAGAACGTATAATGCTGGACAAGTCAGAACATAGAGTCGGCGATCAGAGTTTATAATGCTGGACAAGTGAGAACATGGAGGCGGCTATCAGAGATTATAATGCTGGACAAGTGAGAACAATGAGGCGGCTATCAGAGCTTATAATACTGGGCAAGTGAGAACATGGAGGCAGATATCAGAGCTTATAATGCTGGACAAGTGAGAACATGGAGACAGCTATCAGAGCTTATAATGCTGGACAAGTGAGAGCAAGGAGGCAGCTATCAGAGCTTATCATGCTGGACAAGTGAGAACATGCAGGCAGCTATCAGAGCTGATAATACTGGACAAGTGAGAACATGAAGGCAGCTATCAGAGCTTATAATGCTGGACAAGTGGGAACATTGAGGCAGCTATCAGAGCTTATAATGCTGGACAAGTGAGAACATGGAGGCAGCTATCAGAGCTTTTAATGCTGGACAAGTGGGAACATTGAGGCAGCTATCAGAGCTTAGAATGCTGGATAAGTGAGAACATGGAGGTAGCTATCAGAGCTTATAATGCTGGACAAGTGAGAAAATAGAGGCAGCTATCAGAGCTTATAATGCTGGATAAGTGAGAAAATGGAGGCAGCTATCAGAGCTTATAATGCTGGACAAGTGGGAAAATTGAGGCAGCTATCACAGCTTATAATACTGGACAAGTGAGAACATGGAGGCAGCTATCAGAGCTTATAATGCTGAACAAATGAGAACATGGAGGCCGCTATCAGAGCTTATAATGCTGAACAAGTGAGAACATGGAGGTAGCTATCTTAGATTGTAATGCTGGACAAGTGAGAACGTTAAGAAAGCTATCAGAGCTTATAATGCTGGACAAGTGAGAACATGGAGGCAGCTATCAGAGCTTATAATGCTGGACAAGTGAGAACATGGAGGCAGCTATCAGAGCTTATAATGCTGGACAAGTGAGCACATGGAGGCAGATATCAGAGCCTAAAATGCTGGACAAGTGAGAACATGAATGCAGCTATCGGAGCTTACAATGTTGGACAAGTGAGAACACGGAGTTAGCTATCAGAGCTTATAATGCTGGACAAGTGAGAACATGGAGGCAGCTATAAGAGCTTATAATGCTGGGCAAGTCAGAACATGGAGTCGGCTATCAGAGCTTATAATGCTGGACAAGTGAGAGCATGGAGGCAGCTATCAGAGCTTATAAAGCTGGATGAGTGAGAACATGGAGGCAGCTATCAGAGCTTATAATGCTGAACAAATGAGAACATGGAGGCCGCTATCAGAGCTTATAATGCTGAACAAGTGAGAACATGGAGGTAGCTATCTTAGATTGTAATGCTGGACAAGTGAGAACGTTAAGAAAGCTATCAGAGCTTATAATGCTGGACAAGTGAGAACATGGAGGCAGCTATCAGAGCTTATAATGCTGGACAAGTGAGAACATGGAGGCAGCTATCAGAGCTTATAATGCTGGACAAGTGAGAACATGGAGGCAGCTATCAGAGCTTATAATGCTGGACAAGTGAGAACATGGAGGCAGATATCAGAGCTTATAATGCTGGACAAGTGAGAACATGGAGGCAGCTATCAGAGCTTATAATGCTGGACAAGTGAGAACATGGAGGCAGCTATCAGAGCTTATAATGCTGAACAAGTGAGAACATGGAGGTAGCTATCAGAGCTTATAATGCTGGACAAGTGAGAACATGGATGCAGCTATCGGAGCTTATAATGTTGGACAAGTGAGAACACAGAGGCAGCTATCAGAGCTTATAATGCTGGGCAAGTGAGAACATGGAGTCAGCTATAAGAGCTTATAATGCTGGACAAGTCAGAACATGGAGGCAGCTATCAGAGCTTATAATGCTCGACAAGTGAGAACAAGGAGGCAGCTATCATAGCTTATAATGCTGGCCAAGTGAGAACATGGAAGCAGCTATCAGAGCTTATAATGCTGGATAAGTGAGAACATGGAGGCAGCTATCAGAGATTATACTGCTGAACAAGTGAGAACATGGAGGCAGCTATCAGAGCTTATAATACTGGACAAGTGAGAACATGAAGGCAGCTATCTGAGCTTATAATGCTGGACAAGTCAAAACATGGAGGCAGTTATCAGAGCTTATAATGCTCGACAAGTGAGAACATGGAGGCAGCTATCATAGCTTATAATGCTGGACAAGTGAGAACATGGAAGCAGCTATCAGAGCTTATAATGCCGAATAAGTGAGAACATGAAGGCAGCTATCAGAGCTTATAATGCTGAACAAGTGAGAACATGGAGGCAGCTATCAGAGCTTATAATGCTGGACAAATGAGAACATGGAGGCAGCTATCAGAGCTTTTAATGCTGGACAAGTGAGAACATGGAGGCAGCTATCAGAGTTATAATGCTGGGCAAGTCAGAATATGGAGGCAGTTATCAGAGCTTATAATGCTGCACAAGTGAGAACATGGAGGCAGCTATCAGAACTTATAATGCTGGACAAGTGAGAACATTAAGACAGCTATCAGAGCTTATAATGCTGGACAAGTGAGAACATGGAGGCAACTATCAGAGCTTATAATGCTGGACAAGTGAAAACATGGAGGCAGCTATCAGAGCTTATAATGCTGGAAAAGTGAGAACATGGATGCAACTATCGGAGCTTATAATGTTGGACAAGTGAGACACTGGAGGCAGCTATCAGAGCTTATAATGCTGGACAAGTCAGAACATGGAGGCAGCTATTAGAGCTTATAATGCTCGACAAGTGAGAACATGGAGGCAGCTATCAGAGCTTATAATGCTGGACAAGTGAGAACATGGAGGCAGCTATCAGAACTTATAATGCTGAACAAGTGAGAACATGAAGGCAGCTATCAGAGCTTATAATGCTGGACAAGTGAGAACATGGAGGCAGCTATCAGAGCTTATAATGCTGGACAAGTGAGAACATGGAGGCAGCTATCAGAGCTTATAATGCTGAACAAGTGAGAACATGGAGATAGCTATCATAGATTGTAATGCTGGACAAGTGAGAGCATGGAAGCAGCTATCAGAGCTTATAATGCTGGATAAGTGAGAACATGGAGGCGGCTATCAGAGCGTATAATGCTGGACAATTGAAAACATGGAGGCGGCTATCAGAGCTTATAATGCTGGACAAGTGAGAACATGGAAGCAGCTATCAGAGCTTATAATGCTGGATAAGTGAGAACATGGAGGCGGCTATCAGAGCGTATAATGCTGGACAATTGAAAACATGGAGGCAGCTATCAGAGCTTATAATGCTGCACAAGTGAGAACGAGAAGGCAGCTATCAAAGCTTATAATGCTGGGCATGTCAGAACATAGAGTCGGCTATCAGAGCTTATAATGCTGGACAAGTGAGAACATTGAGGCAGCTATCAGAACTTATAATGCTGGACAAGTCAGAACATAGAGTCGGCGATCAGAGCTTATAATGCTGGACAAGTGAGAACATGGAGGCGGCTATCAGAGATTATAATGCTGGACAAGTGAGAACATGGAGGCGGCTATCAGAGCTTATAATACTGGACAAGTGAGAACATGGAGGCAGCTATCAGAGCTTATAGTGCTGGACAAGTGAGAACATGGAGACAGCTATCAGAGCTTATAATGCTGGACAAGTGAGAACAAGGAGGCAGCTATCAGAGCTTATCATGCTGGACAAGTGAGAACATGGAGGCAGCTATCAGAGCTGATAATACTGGTCAAGTGAGAACATGAAGGCAGCTATCAGAGCTTATAATGCTGGACAAGTGGGAACATTGAGGCAGCTATCAGAGCTTACAATGCTGGACAAGTGAGAACATGGAGGCAGCTATCAGAGCTTTTAATGCTGGACAAGTGGGAACATTGAGGCAGCTATTAGAGCTTATAATGCTGGATAAGTGAGAACATGGAGGTAGCTATCAGAGCTTATAATGCTGGACAGGTGAGAACATAGAGGCAGCTATCAGAGCTTATAATGCTGGATAAGTGAGAAAATGGAGGCAGCTATCAGAGCTTATAATGCTGGACAAGTGGGAAAATTGAGGCAGCTATCACAGCTTATAAGTGAGAACATGGAGGCAGCTATCAGAGCTTATAATGCTGGACAAGTCGGAACATAGAGTCGGCGATCAGAGCTTATAATGCTGGACAAGTGAGAACATGGAGGCAGCTATCAGAGCTTATAATGCTGGACAAGTGAGAACATGGAGGCAGCTTTCAGAGCTTATGATGCTGAACAAGTGAGAACATGGAGGTAGCTATCATAGATTGTAATGCTGGACAAGTGAGAACATGGAAGCAGCTATCAGAGCTTATAATGCTGGATAAGTGAGAACATGGAGGCAGCTATCAGAGCGTATAATGCTGGACAATTGAAAACATGGAGGCAGCTATCAAAGCTTATAATGCTGGACAAGTGAGAACATGGAGGCAGCTATCAGAGCTTATAATGCTGCACAAGTGAGAACGAGAAGGCAGCTATCAAAGCTTATAATGCTGGGCAAGTCAGAACATAGAGTCGGCTATCAGAGCTTATAATGCTGGACAAGTGAGAACATAGAGGCAGCTATCAGAACTTATAATGCTGGACAAGTCAGAACATAGAGTCGGCGATCAGAACTTATAATGCTGGACAAGTGACAACATGGAGGCGGCTATCAGAGATTGTAATGCTGGACAAGTGAGAACATGGAGGCGGCTATCAGAGCTTATTATACTGGACAAGTGAGAACATGGAGGCAGCTATCAGAGCTTATAATGCTGGACAAGTGAGAACATGGAGACAGCTATCAGAGCTTATAATGCTGGACAAGTGAGAACATGGAGACAGCTATCAGAGCTTATAATGCTGGACAAGTGAGAACAAGGAGGCAGCTATCAGAGCTTATAATGCTGGACAAGTGAGAACATGGAGGCAGCTTTCAGAGCTTATAATGCTGGACAAGTGAGAACATGAAGGCAGCTATCAGGGCTTATAATGCTGGACAAGTGAGAACAAGGAGGCAGCTATCAGAGCTTATCATGCTGGACAAGTGAGATTGGGGCAGCTATCAGAGCTTATAATGCTGGACAAGTGAGAACATGGAGGCAGCTATCAGAGCTTATAATGCTGAACAAGTGAGAACATGGAGGCCGCTATCAGAGCTTATAATGCTGAACAAGTTAGAACATGGAGGTAGCTATCTTAGATTGTAATGCTGGACAAGTGAGAACATGGAAGCAGCTATCAGAGCTTATAATGCTGGATAAGTGAGAAAATGGAGGCGGCTATCAGAGCTTATAATGCTGGACAAGTGAGAACGTTAAGACAGCTATCAGAGCTTATAATGCTGGACAAGTGAGAACATGGAGGCAGCTATCAGAGCTTATAATGCTGGACAAGGGAGAACATGTAGGCAGCTATCAGAGCTTATAATGCTGGACAAGTGAGCACATGGAGGCAGCTATCAGAGCTTAAAATGCTGGACAAGTGAGAACATGGATGCAGCTATCGGAGCTTATAATGTTGGACAAGTGAGAACACGGAGGTAGCTATCAGAGCTTATAATGCTGGACAAGTCAGAACATGGAGGCAGCTATAAGAGCGTATAATACTGGGCAAGTCAGAACATGGAGTCGGCTATCAGAGCTTATAATGCTGGACAAGTGAGAGCATGGAGGAAGCTATCAGAGCTTATAATACTGGACAAGTGAGAACATGGAGGCAGCTATCAGAGCTTATAATGCTGGACAAGTCAGAACATGGAGGCAGCCATCAGAGCTTATAATGCCCGACAAGTGAGAATATGGAGGCAGCTATCATAGCTTATAATGCTGGACAAGTGAGAACATGGAAGCAGCTATCAGAGCTTATAATGCTGGATGAGTGAGAACATGGAGGCAGCTATCAGAGCTTATAATGCTGAACAAGTGAGAACATGAAGGCAGCTATCAGAGCTTATAATGCTGGACAAGTGAGAACATGGAGGCAGCTATCAGAGCTTATAATGCAGGACAAGTGAGAACATGGAGGCAGATATCAGAGCTTATAATGCTGAACAAGTGAGAACATGAAGGCAGCTATCAGAGCTTATAATGCTGGACAAGTGAGAACATGGAGGCAGCTATCAGAGCTTATAATGCAGGACAAGTGAGAACATGGAGGCAGATATCAGAGCTTATAATGCTGGACAAGTGAGAACATGGAGGCAGCTATCAGAGCTTATAATGCTGGACAAGTGAGAACATGGAGGCAGCTATCAGAGCTTATAATGCTGAACAAGTGAGAACATGGAGGTAGCTATCAGAGCTAATAATGCTGGACAAGTGAGAACATGGATGCAGCTATCGGAGCTTATAATGTTGGACAAGTGAGAACACGGAGGCAGCTATCAGAGCTTATAATGCTGGACAAGTGAGAACATGGAGACAGCTATAAGAGCTTATAATGCTGGACAAGTGAGAACATGGAGGCAGCTATCAGAGCTTAAAATGCTGGACAAGTGAGAACATGGAGGCAGCTATCAGAACGTATAATGCTGGACACGTGAGAACATGGAGGCAGCTATCAGAGTTTATAATGCTGGACAAGTGAGAACATGGAGTCAGCTATCAGAGCTGATAACACTGGACAAGTGAGAACATGAAGGCAGCTATCAGAGCTTATAATGCTGGAAAAGTGGGAACATTGAGGCAGCTATCAGAGCTTATAATGCAAGACAAGTGAGAACATGGAGGCAGCTATCAGAGCTTATAATACTGGACAAGTGAGAACATGAAGGCAGCTATCAGAGCTTATAATGCTGGACAAGTCAAAACATGGAGGCAGCTATCAGAGCTTATAATGCTCGACAAGTGAGAACATGGAGGCAGCTATCAGAGCTTATAATGCTGGACAAGTGAGAACATGGAGGCAGCTATCAGAGCTTATAATGCTGAACAAGTGAGAACATGGAGGTAGCTATCAGAGCTAATAATGCTGGACAAGTGAGAACATGGATGCAGCTATCGGAGCTTATAATGTTGGACAAGTGAGAACACGGAGGCAGCTATCAGAGCTTATAATGCTGGACAAGTGAGAACATGGAGACAGCTATAAGAGCTTATAATGCTGGACAAGTCAGAACATGAAGGCAGCTATCAGAGCTTATAATGCTGGACAAGTGAGAACATGGAGGCAGCTATCAGAGCTTATAATGCTGGACAAGTGAGCACATGGAGGCAGATATCAGAGCCTAAAATGCTGGACAAGTGAGAACATGAATGCAGCTATCGGAGCTTACAATGTTGGACAAGTGAGAACACGGAGTTAGCTATCAGAGCTTATAATGCTGGACAAGTGAGAACATGGAGGCAGCTATAAGAGCTTATAATGCTGGGCAAGTCAGAACATGGAGTCGGCTATCAGAGCTTATAATGCTGGACAAGTGAGAGCATGGAGGCAGCTATCAGAGCTTATAAAGCTGGATGAGTGAGAACATGGAGGCAGCTATCAGAGCTTATAATGCTGAACAAATGAGAACATGGAGGCCGCTATCAGAGCTTATAATGCTGAACAAGTGAGAACATGGAGGTAGCTATCTTAGATTGTAATGCTGGACAAGTGAGAACGTTAAGAAAGCTATCAGAGCTTATAATGCTGGACAAGTGAGAACATGGAGGCAGCTATCAGAGCTTATAATGCTGGACAAGTGAGAACATGGAGGCAGCTATCAGAGCTTATAATGCTGGACAAGTGAGAACATGGAGGCAGCTATCAGAGCTTATAATGCTGGACAAGTGAGAACATGGAGGCAGATATCAGAGCTTATAATGCTGGACAAGTGAGAACATGGAGGCAGCTATCAGAGCTTATAATGCTGGACAAGTGAGAACATGGAGGCAGCTATCAGAGCTTATAATGCTGAACAAGTGAGAACATGGAGGTAGCTATCAGAGCTTATAATGCTGGACAAGTGAGAACATGGATGCAGCTATCGGAGCTTATAATGTTGGACAAGTGAGAACACAGAGGCAGCTATCAGAGCTTATAATGCTGGGCAAGTGAGAACATGGAGTCAGCTATAAGAGCTTATAATGCTGGACAAGTCAGAACATGGAGGCAGCTATCAGAGCTTATAATGCTCGACAAGTGAGAACAAGGAGGCAGCTATCATAGCTTATAATGCTGGCCAAGTGAGAACATGGAAGCAGCTATCAGAGCTTATAATGCTGGATAAGTGAGAACATGGAGGCAGCTATCAGAGATTATACTGCTGAACAAGTGAGAACATGGAGGCAGCTATCAGAGCTTATAATACTGGACAAGTGAGAACATGAAGGCAGCTATCTGAGCTTATAATGCTGGACAAGTCAAAACATGGAGGCAGTTATCAGAGCTTATAATGCTCGACAAGTGAGAACATGGAGGCAGCTATCATAGCTTATAATGCTGGACAAGTGAGAACATGGAAGCAGCTATCAGAGCTTATAATGCCGAATAAGTGAGAACATGAAGGCAGCTATCAGAGCTTATAATGCTGAACAAGTGAGAACATGGAGGCAGCTATCAGAGCTTATAATGCTGGACAAATGAGAACATGGAGGCAGCTATCAGAGCTTTTAATGCTGGACAAGTGAGAACATGGAGGCAGCTATCAGAGTTATAATGCTGGGCAAGTCAGAATATGGAGGCAGTTATCAGAGCTTATAATGCTGCACAAGTGAGAACATGGAGGCAGCTATCAGAACTTATAATGCTGGACAAGTGAGAACATTAAGACAGCTATCAGAGCTTATAATGCTGGACAAGTGAGAACATGGAGGCAACTATCAGAGCTTATAATGCTGGACAAGTGAAAACATGGAGGCAGCTATCAGAGCTTATAATGCTGGAAAAGTGAGAACATGGATGCAACTATCGGAGCTTATAATGTTGGACAAGTGAGACACTGGAGGCAGCTATCAGAGCTTATAATGCTGGACAAGTCAGAACATGGAGGCAGCTATTAGAGCTTATAATGCTCGACAAGTGAGAACATGGAGGCAGCTATCAGAGCTTATAATGCTGGACAAGTGAGAACATGGAGGCAGCTATCAGAACTTATAATGCTGAACAAGTGAGAACATGAAGGCAGCTATCAGAGCTTATAATGCTGGACAAGTGAGAACATGGAGGCAGCTATCAGAGCTTATAATGCTGGACAAGTGAGAACATGGAGGCAGCTATCAGAGCTTATAATGCTGAACAAGTGAGAACATGGAGATAGCTATCATAGATTGTAATGCTGGACAAGTGAGAGCATGGAAGCAGCTATCAGAGCTTATAATGCTGGATAAGTGAGAACATGGAGGCGGCTATCAGAGCGTATAATGCTGGACAATTGAAAACATGGAGGCGGCTATCAGAGCTTATAATGCTGGACAAGTGAGAACATGGAAGCAGCTATCAGAGCTTATAATGCTGGATAAGTGAGAACATGGAGGCGGCTATCAGAGCGTATAATGCTGGACAATTGAAAACATGGAGGCAGCTATCAGAGCTTATAATGCTGCACAAGTGAGAACGAGAAGGCAGCTATCAAAGCTTATAATGCTGGGCATGTCAGAACATAGAGTCGGCTATCAGAGCTTATAATGCTGGACAAGTGAGAACATTGAGGCAGCTATCAGAACTTATAATGCTGGACAAGTCAGAACATAGAGTCGGCGATCAGAGCTTATAATGCTGGACAAGTGAGAACATGGAGGCGGCTATCAGAGATTATAATGCTGGACAAGTGAGAACATGGAGGCGGCTATCAGAGCTTATAATACTGGACAAGTGAGAACATGGAGGCAGCTATCAGAGCTTATAGTGCTGGACAAGTGAGAACATGGAGACAGCTATCAGAGCTTATAATGCTGGACAAGTGAGAACAAGGAGGCAGCTATCAGAGCTTATCATGCTGGACAAGTGAGAACATGGAGGCAGCTATCAGAGCTGATAATACTGGTCAAGTGAGAACATGAAGGCAGCTATCAGAGCTTATAATGCTGGACAAGTGGGAACATTGAGGCAGCTATCAGAGCTTATAATGCTGGACAAGTGAGAACATGGAGGCAGCTATCAGAGCTTTTAATGCTGGACAAGTGGGAACATTGAGGCAGCTATTAGAGCTTATAATGCTGGATAAGTGAGAACATGGAGGTAGCTATCAGAGCTTATAATGCTGGACAGGTGAGAACATAGAGGCAGCTATCAGAGCTTATAATGCTGGATAAGTGAGAAAATGGAGGCAGCTATCAGAGCTTATAATGCTGGACAAGTGGGAAAATTGAGGCAGCTATCACAGCTTATAAGTGAGAACATGGAGGCAGCTATCAGAGCTTATAATGCTGGACAAGTCGGAACATAGAGTCGGCGATCAGAGCTTATAATGCTGGACAAGTGAGAACATGGAGGCAGCTATCAGAGCTTATAATGCTGGACAAGTGAGAACATGGAGGCAGCTTTCAGAGCTTATGATGCTGAACAAGTGAGAACATGGAGGTAGCTATCATAGATTGTAATGCTGGACAAGTGAGAACATGGAAGCAGCTATCAGAGCTTATAATGCTGGATAAGTGAGAACATGGAGGCAGCTATCAGAGCGTATAATGCTGGACAATTGAAAACATGGAGGCAGCTATCAAAGCTTATAATGCTGGACAAGTGAGAACATGGAGGCAGCTATCAGAGCTTATAATGCTGCACAAGTGAGAACGAGAAGGCAGCTATCAAAGCTTATAATGCTGGGCAAGTCAGAACATAGAGTCGGCTATCAGAGCTTATAATGCTGGACAAGTGAGAACATAGAGGCAGCTATCAGAACTTATAATGCTGGACAAGTCAGAACATAGAGTCGGCGATCAGAACTTATAATGCTGGACAAGTGACAACATGGAGGCGGCTATCAGAGATTGTAATGCTGGACAAGTGAGAACATGGAGGCGGCTATCAGAGCTTATTATACTGGACAAGTGAGAACATGGAGGCAGCTATCAGAGCTTATAATGCTGGACAAGTGAGAACATGGAGACAGCTATCAGAGCTTATAATGCTGGACAAGTGAGAACATGGAGACAGCTATCAGAGCTTATAATGCTGGACAAGTGAGAACAAGGAGGCAGCTATCAGAGCTTATAATGCTGGACAAGTGAGAACATGGAGGCAGCTTTCAGAGCTTATAATGCTGGACAAGTGAGAACATGAAGGCAGCTATCAGGGCTTATAATGCTGGACAAGTGAGAACAAGGAGGCAGCTATCAGAGCTTATCATGCTGGACAAGTGAGATTGGGGCAGCTATCAGAGCTTATAATGCTGGACAAGTGAGAACATGGAGGCAGCTATCAGAGCTTATAATGCTGAACAAGTGAGAACATGGAGGCCGCTATCAGAGCTTATAATGCTGAACAAGTTAGAACATGGAGGTAGCTATCTTAGATTGTAATGCTGGACAAGTGAGAACATGGAAGCAGCTATCAGAGCTTATAATGCTGGATAAGTGAGAAAATGGAGGCGGCTATCAGAGCTTATAATGCTGGACAAGTGAGAACGTTAAGACAGCTATCAGAGCTTATAATGCTGGACAAGTGAGAACATGGAGGCAGCTATCAGAGCTTATAATGCTGGACAAGGGAGAACATGTAGGCAGCTATCAGAGCTTATAATGCTGGACAAGTGAGCACATGGAGGCAGCTATCAGAGCTTAAAATGCTGGACAAGTGAGAACATGGATGCAGCTATCGGAGCTTATAATGTTGGACAAGTGAGAACACGGAGGTAGCTATCAGAGCTTATAATGCTGGACAAGTCAGAACATGGAGGCAGCTATAAGAGCGTATAATACTGGGCAAGTCAGAACATGGAGTCGGCTATCAGAGCTTATAATGCTGGACAAGTGAGAGCATGGAGGAAGCTATCAGAGCTTATAATACTGGACAAGTGAGAACATGGAGGCAGCTATCAGAGCTTATAATGCTGGACAAGTCAGAACATGGAGGCAGCCATCAGAGCTTATAATGCCCGACAAGTGAGAATATGGAGGCAGCTATCATAGCTTATAATGCTGGACAAGTGAGAACATGGAAGCAGCTATCAGAGCTTATAATGCTGGATGAGTGAGAACATGGAGGCAGCTATCAGAGCTTATAATGCTGAACAAGTGAGAACATGAAGGCAGCTATCAGAGCTTATAATGCTGGACAAGTGAGAACATGGAGGCAGCTATCAGAGCTTATAATGCAGGACAAGTGAGAACATGGAGGCAGATATCAGAGCTTATAATGCTGAACAAGTGAGAACATGAAGGCAGCTATCAGAGCTTATAATGCTGGACAAGTGAGAACATGGAGGCAGCTATCAGAGCTTATAATGCAGGACAAGTGAGAACATGGAGGCAGATATCAGAGCTTATAATGCTGGACAAGTGAGAACATGGAGGCAGCTATCAGAGCTTATAATGCTGGACAAGTGAGAACATGGAGGCAGCTATCAGAGCTTATAATGCTGAACAAGTGAGAACATGGAGGTAGCTATCAGAGCTAATAATGCTGGACAAGTGAGAACATGGATGCAGCTATCGGAGCTTATAATGTTGGACAAGTGAGAACACGGAGGCAGCTATCAGAGCTTATAATGCTGGACAAGTGAGAACATGGAGACAGCTATAAGAGCTTATAATGCTGGACAAGTGAGAACATGGAGGCAGCTATCAGAGCTTAAAATGCTGGACAAGTGAGAACATGGAGGCAGCTATCAGAACGTATAATGCTGGACACGTGAGAACATGGAGGCAGCTATCAGAGTTTATAATGCTGGACAAGTGAGAACATGGAGTCAGCTATCAGAGCTGATAACACTGGACAAGTGAGAACATGAAGGCAGCTATCAGAGCTTATAATGCTGGAAAAGTGGGAACATTGAGGCAGCTATCAGAGCTTATAATGCAAGACAAGTGAGAACATGGAGGCAGCTATCAGAGCTTATAATACTGGACAAGTGAGAACATGAAGGCAGCTATCAGAGCTTATAATGCTGGACAAGTCAAAACATGGAGGCAGCTATCAGAGCTTATAATGCTCGACAAGTGAGAACATGGAGGCAGCTATCAGAGCTTATAATGCTGGACAAGTGAGAACATGGAGGCAGCTATCAGAGCTTATAATGCTGAACAAGTGAGAACATGGAGGTAGCTATCAGAGCTAATAATGCTGGACAAGTGAGAACATGGATGCAGCTATCGGAGCTTATAATGTTGGACAAGTGAGAACACGGAGGCAGCTATCAGAGCTTATAATGCTGGACAAGTGAGAACATGGAGACAGCTATAAGAGCTTATAATGCTGGACAAGTCAGAACATGGAGGCAGCTATCAGAGTGTATAATGCTGGACAATTGAAAACATGGAGGCAGCTATCAGAGCTTATAATGCTGGACAAGTGAGAATATGGAGGCAGCTATCAGAGCTTATAATGCTGCACAAGTGAGAACGAGAAGGCAGCTACCAAAGCTTGTAATGCTGGGCAAGTCAGAACATAGAGTCGGCTATCAGAGCTTATAATGCTGGACAAGTGAGAACATTGAGGCAGCTATCAGAACTTATAATGCTGGACAAGTCAGAACATAGAGTCGGCGATCAGAGCTTATAATGCTGGACAAGTGAGAACATGGAGGCAGCTATCAGAGCTTATAATGCTGGACAAGTGAGAACAAGGAGGCAGCTATCAGAGCTTATAATGCTGAGCAAGTGAGAACATGAAGGCAGCTATCAGAGCTTATAATGCTGGACAAGTGAGAACATGGAGGCAGCTATCAGAGCTTATAATGCTGGACAAGTGAAAACATTAAGGCAGCTATCAGAGATTATAATGCTGAACAAGTGAGAACATGGAGGTAGCTATCATAGATTGTAATGCTGGACAAGTGAGAACATGGAAGCAGCTATCAGATCTTATAATGCTGAACAAGTGAGAACATGGAGGCAGCTATAAGAGCTTATAATGCTGGACAAATCAGAACATGGAGGCAGCTATCAGAGCTTATAATGCTCGACAAGTGAGAACAAGGAGGCAGCTATCAAAGCTTATAATGCTGGACAAGTGAGAACATGGAAGCAGCTATCAGAGCTTATAATGCTGGATAAGTGAGAACATGGAGGCAGCTATCAGAGCTTATAATGCTGAACAAGTGAGAACATGGAGGCAGCTATCAGAGCTTATAATGCTGGACAAGTGAGAACATGGAGGCAGCTATCAGAGCTTATAATGCTGGACAAGTGAGAACATGGAGGCAGCTATCAGAGCTTAAAATGCTGAACAAGTGAGAACATGGAGGTAGCTATCATAGATTGTAATGCTGGACAAGTGATAACATGGAGACAGCTATCAGAGTTTATAATTCTGGACAAGTGAGAACAAGGAGGCAGCTATCAGAGCTTATCATGCTGGACAAGTGAGATCGGGGCAGCTATCAGAGCTTATAATGCTGGACAAGTGAGAACATGGAGGCAGCTATCAGAGCTTATAATGCTGGACAAGTGAGAACATGAAGGCAGCTATCAGGGCTTATAATGCTGGACAAGTGAGAACAAGGAGACAGCTATCAAAGCTTATAATACAGGACAAGTGAGAACATGGAGGCAGCTATCAGAGCTTAAAATGCTGGACAAGTGAGAACATGGAGGCAGCTATCAGAACGTATAATGCTGGACAAGTGAGAACATGGAGGCAGCTATCAGAGTTTATAATGCTGGACAAGTGAGAGCATGGAGTCAGCTATCAGAGCTGATAACACTGGACAAGTGAGAACATGAAGGCAGCTATCAGAGCTTATAATGCTGGAAAAGTGGGAACATTGAGGCAGCTATCAGAGCTTATAATGCAAGACAAGTGAGAACATGGAGGCAGCTATCAGAGCTTATAATACTGGACAAGTGAGAACATGAAGGCAGCTATCAGAGCTTATAATGCTGGACAAGTCAAAACATGGAGGCAGCTATCAGAGCTTATAATGCTCGACAAGTGAGAACATGGAGGCAGCTATCATAGCTTATAATGCTGGACAAGTGAGAACATGGAAGCAGCTATCAGAGCTTATAATGCTGGATAAGTGAGAAAATGGAAGCAGCTATCAGAGCTTATAATGCTGAACAAGTGAGAACATGGAGGCAGCTATCAGAGCTTATAATGCTGGACAAATGAGAACATGGAGGCAGCTATCAGAGCTTATAATGCTGGACAAGTGAGAACATGGAGGCAGCTATCAGAGTTATAATGCTGGGCAAGTCAGAATATGGAGGCAGTTATCAGAGCTTTTAATGCTGCACAAGTGAGAACATGGAGGCAGCTATCAGAACTTATAATGCTGGACAAGTGAGATCATTAAGACAGCTATCAGAGCTTATAATGCTGGACAAGTCTGAACATGGAGGCAACTATCAGAGCTTATAATACTGGACAAGTGAGAACATGGAGGCAGCTATCAGAGCGTATAATGCTGGAAAAGTGAGAACATGGATGCAACTATCGGAGCTTATAATGTTGGACAAGTGAGAACACGGAGGCAGCTATCAGAGCATATATTGCTGGACAAGTGAGAACATGGAGGCAGCTATCCGAACTTATAATGCTGAACAAGCGAGAACATGAAGGCAGCTATCAGAGCTTATAATGCTGGACAAGTGAGAACATGGAGGCAGCTATCAGAGCTTATAATGCTGGACAACTGAGAACATGGAGGCAGCTATTAGAGATTATAATGCTGAGCAAGTGAGAACATGGAGGTAGCTATTATAGATTGTAATGCTGGACAAGTGAGAACATGGAAGCAGCTATCAGAGCTTATAATGCTGGATAAGTGAGAACATGGAGGCGGCTATCAGAGTGTATAATGCTGGACAATTGAAAACATGGAGGCAGCTATCAGAGCTTATAATGCTGGACAAGTGAGAATATGGAGGCAGCTATCAAAGCTTATAATGCTGCACAAGTGAGAACGAGAAGGCAGCTATCAAAGCTTATAATGCTGGGCAAGTCAGAACATAGAGTCGGCTATCAGAGCTTATAATGCTGGACAAGTGAGAACATTGAGGCAGCTATCAGAACTTATAATGCTGGACAAGTCAGAACATAGAGTCGGCGATCAGATCTTATAATGCTGGACAAGTGAGAACATGGAGGCAGCTATCAGAGCTTATAATGCTGGACAAGTGAGAACATGGAGGCAGCTATCAGAGCTTATAATGCTGAGCAAGTGAGAACATGAAGGCAGCTATCAGAGCTTATAATGCTGGACAAGTGAGAACATGGAGGCAGCTATCAGAGCTTATAATGCTGGACAAGTGAAAACATTAAGGCAGCTATCAGAGATTATAATGCTGAACAAGTGAGAACATGGAGGTAGCTATCATAGATTGTAATGCTGGACAACTGAGAACATGGAAGCAGCTATCAGATCTTATAATGCTGGACAAATCAGAACATGGAGGCAGCTATCAGAGCTTATAATGCTCGACAAGTGAGAACAAGGAGGCAGCTATCATAGCTTATAATGCTGGACAAGTGAGAACATGGAAGCAGCTATCAGAGCTTATAATGCTGGATAAGTGAGAACATGGAGGCAGCTATCAGAGCTTATAATGCTGAACAAGTGAGAACATGGAGGCAGCTATCAGAGCTTATAATGCTGGACAAGTGAGAACATGGAGGCAGCTATCAGAGCTTATAATGCTGGACAAGTGAGAACATGGAAGCAGCTATCAGAGCTTATAATGCTGAACAAGTGAGAACATGGAGGTAGCTATCATAGATTGCAATGCTGGACAAGTGAGAACATGGAGACAGCTATCAGAACTTATAATTCTGGACAAGTGAGAACAAGGAGGCAGCTATCAGAGCTTATCATGCTGGACAAGTGAGATTGGGGCAGCTATCAGAGCTTATAATGCTGGACAAGTGAGAACATGGAGGCAGCTATCAGAGCTTATAATGCTGGACAAGTGAGAACATGAAGGCAGCTATCAGGGCTTATAATGCTGGACAAGTGAGAACAAGGAGACAGCTATCAGAGCTTATAATACTGGACAAGTGAGAACATGGAGGCAGCTATCAGAGCTTAAAATGCTGGACAAGTGAGAACATGGAGGCAGCTATCAGAACGTATAATGCTGGACAAGTGAGAACATGGAGGTAGCTATTAGAGTTTATAATGCTGGACAAGTGAGAACATGGAGTCAGCTATCAGAGCTGATAACACTGGACAAGTGAGAACATGAAGGCAGCTATCAGAGCTTATAATGCTGGAGAAGTGGGAACATTGAGGCAGCTATCAGAGCTTATAATGCAAGACAAGTGAGAACATGGAGGCAGCTATCAGAGCTTATAATACTGGACAAGTGAGAACATGAAGGCAGCTATCAGAGCTTATAATGCTGGACAAGTCAAAACATGGAGGCAGCTATCAGAGCTTATAATGCTCGACAAGTGAGAACATGGAGGCAGCTATCATAGCTTATAATGCTGGACAAGTGAGAACATGGATGCAGCTATCAGAGCTTATAATGCTGGATAAGTGAGAAAATGGAAGCATCTATCAGAGCTTATAATGCTGAACAAGTGAGAACATGGAGGCAGCTATCAGAGCTTATAATGCTGGACAAATGAGAACATGGAGGCAGCTATCAGAGCTTATAATGCTGGATAAGTGAGAAAATGGAAGCAGTTATCAGAGCTTATAATGCTGGATAAGTGAGAAAATGGAAGCAGCTATCAGAGCTTATAATGCTGAACAAGTGAGAACATGGAGGCAGCTATCAGAGCTTATAATGCTGGACAAATGAGAACATGGAGGCAGCTATCAGAGCTTATAATGCTGGACAAGTGAGAACATGGAGGCAGCTATCAGAGTTATAATGCTGGGCAAGTCAGAATATGGAGGCAGTTATCAGAGCTTATAATGCTGCACAAGTGAGAACATGGAGGCAGCTATCAGAGCTTATAATGCTGGACAAATGAGAACATGGAGGCAGCTATCAGAGCTTATAATGCTGGACAAGTGAGAACATGGAGGCAGCTATCAGAGTTATAATGCTGGGCAAGTCAGAATATGGAGGCAGTTATCAGAGCTTTTAATGCTGCACAAGTGAGAACATGGAGGCAGCTATCAGAACTTATAATGCTGGACAAGTGAGATCATTAAGACAGCTATCAGAGCTTATAATGCTGGACAAGTCTGAACATGGAGGCAACTATCAGAGCTTATAATACTGGACAAGTGAGGACATGGAGGCAGCTATCAGAGCGTATAATGCTGGAAAAGTGAGAACATGGATGCAACTATCGGAGCTTATAATGTTGGACAAGTGAGAACACGGAGGCAGCTATCAGAGCATATATTGCTGGACAAGTGAGAACATGGAGGCAGCTATCCGAACTTATAATGCTGAACAAGTGAGAACATGAAGGCAGCTATCAGAGCTTATAATGCTGGACAAGTGAGAACATGGAGGCAGCTATCAGAGCTTATAATGCTGGACAAGTGAGAACATGGAGGCAGCTATCAGAGATTATAATGCTGAGCAAGTGAGAACATGGAGGTAGCTATTATAGATTGTAATGCTGGACAAGTGAGAACATGGAAGCAGCTATCAGAGCTTATAATGCTGGATAAGTGAGAACATGGAGGCGGCTATCAGAGTGTATAATGCTGGACAATTGAAAACATGGAGGCAGCTATCAGAGCTTATAATGCTGGACAAGTGAGAATATGGAGGCAGCTATCAAAGCTTATAATGCTGCACAAGTGAGAACGAGAAGGCAGCTATCAAAGCTTATAATGCTGGGCAAGTCAGAACATAGAGTCGGCTATCAGAGCTTATAATGCTGGACAAGTGAGAACATTGAGGCAGCTATCAGAACTTATAATGCTGGACAAGTCAGAACATAGAGTCGGCGATCAGAGCTTATAATGCTGGACAAGTGAGAACATGGAGGCAGCTATCAGAGCTTATAATGCTGGACAAGTGAGAACATGGAGGCAGCGATCAGAGCTTATAATGCTGAGCAAGTGAGAACATGAAGGCAGCTATCAGAGCTTATAATGCTGGACAAGTGAGAACATGGAGGCAGCTATCAGAGCTTATAATGCTGGACAAGTGAAAACATTAAGGCAGCTATCAGAGATTATAATGCTGAACAAGTGAGAACATGGAGGTAGCTATCATAGATTGTAATGCTGGACAAGTGAGAACATGGAAGCAGCTATCAGATCTTATAATGCTGGACAAATCAGAACATGGAGGCAGCTATCAGAGCTTATAATGCTCGACAAGTGAGAACAAGGAGGCAGCTATCATAGCTTATAATGCTGGACAAGTGAGAACATGGAAGCAGCTATCAGAGCTTATAATGCTGGATAAGTGAGAACATGGAGGCAGCTATCAGAGCTTATAATGCTGAACAAGTGAGAACATGGAGGCAGCTATCAGAGCTTATAATGCTGGACAAGTGAGAACATGGAGGCAGCTATCAGAGCTTATAATGCTGGACAAGTGAGAACATGGAGGCAGCTATCAGAGCTTATAATGCTGAACAAGTGAGAACATGGAGGTAGCTATCATAGATTGTAATGCTGGACAAGTGAGAACATGGAGACAGCTATCAGAACTTATAATTCTGGACAAGTGAGAACATGGAGGCAGCTATCAGAACGTATAATGCTGGACAAGTGAGAACATGGAGGCAGCTATCAGAGTTTATAATGCTGGACAAGTGAGAACATGGAGTCAGCTATCAGAGCTGATAACACTGGACAAGTGAGAACATGAAGGCAGCTATCAGAGCTTATAATGCTGGAGAAGTGGGAACATTGAGGCAGCTATCAGAGCTTATAATGCAAGACAAGTGAGAACATGGGGGCAGCTATCAGAGCTTATAATACTGGACAAGTGAGAACATGAAGGCAGCTATCAGAGCTTATAATGCTGGACAAGTCAAAACATGGAGGCAGCTATCAGAGCTTATAATGCTCGACAAGTGAGAACATGGAGGCAGCTATCATAGCTTATAATGCTGGACAAGTGAGAACATGGATGCAGCTATCAGAGCTTATAATGCTGGATAAGTGAGAAAATGGAAGCATCTATCAGAGCTTATAATGCTGAACAAGTGAGAACATGGAGGCAGCTATCAGAGCTTATAATGCTGGACAAATGAGAACATGGAGGCAGCTATCAGAGCTTATAATGCTGGATAAGTGAGAAAATGGAAGCAGCTATCAGAGCTTATAATGCTGGATAAGTGAGAAAATGGAAGCAGCTATCAGAGCTTATAATGCTGAACAAGTGAGAACATGGAGGCAGCTATCAGAGCTTATAATGCTGGACAAATGAGAACATGGAGGCAGCTATCAGAGCTTATAATGCTGGACAAGTGAGAACATGGAGGCAGCTATCAGAGTTATAATGCTGGGCAAGTCAGAATATGGAGGCAGTTATCAGAGCTTATAATGCTGCACAAGTGAGAACATGGAGGCAGGTATCAGAACTTATAATGCTGGACAAGTGAGATCATTAAGACAGCTATCAGAGCTTATAATGCTGGACAAGTCTGAACATGGAGGCAACTATCAGAGCTTATAATGCTGGACAAGTGAGAACATGGAGGCAGCTATCAGAGCGTATAATGCTGGAAAAGTGAGAACATGGATGCAACTATCGGAGCTTATAATGTTGGACAAGTGAGAACACGGAGGCAGCTATCAGAGCTTATATTGCTGGACAAGTGAGAACATGGAGGCAGCTATCCGAACTTATAATGCTGAACAAGTGAGAACATGAAGGCAGCTATCAGAGCTTATAATGCTGGACAAGTGAGAGCATTGAGGCAGCTATCAGAGCTTATAATGCTGGACAAGTGAGAACATGGAGGCAGCTATCAGAGATTATAATGCTGAGCAAGTGAGAACATGGAGGTAGCTATTATAGATTGTAATGCTGGACAAGTGAGAACATGGAAGCAGCTATCAGAGCTTATAATGCTGGATAAGTGAGAACATGGAGGCGGCTATCAGAGTGTATAATGCTGGACAATTGAAAACATGGAGGCAGCTATCAGAGCTTATAATGCTGGACAAGTGAGAATATGGAGGCAGCTATCAAAGCTTATAATGCTGCACAAGTGAGAACGAGAAGGCAGCTATCAAAGCTTATAATGCTGGGCAAGTCAGAACATAGAGTCGGCTATCAGAGCTTATAATGCTGGACAAGTGAGAACATTGAGGCAGCTATCAGAACTTATAATGCTGGACAAGTCAGAACATAGACTCGGCGATCAGAGCTTATAATGCTGGACAAGTGAGAACATGGAGGCGGCTATCAGAGATTATAATGCTGGACAAGTGAGAACATGGAGGCAGCTATCAGAGCTTAAAATGCTGGACAAGTGAGAACATGGAGGCAGCTATCAGAACGTATAATGCTGGACAAGTGAGAACATGGAGGCAGCTATCAGAGTTTATAATGCTGGACAAGTGAGAACATGGAGGCAGCTATCAGAGCTGATAACACTGGACAAGTGAGAACATGAAGGCAGCTATCAGAGCTTATAATGCTGGAGAAGTGGGAACATTGAGGCAGCTATCAGAGCTTATAATGCAAGACAAGTGAGAACATAGAGGCAGCTATCAGAGCTTATAATACTGGACAAGTGAGAACATGAAGGCAGCTATCAGAGCTTATAATGCTGGACAAGTCTAAACATGGAGGCAGCTATCAGAGCTTATAATGCTGGACAAGTGAGAACATGGAGGCAGCTATCATAGCTTATAATACTGGACAAGTGAGAACATGGAAGCAGCTATCAGAGCTTATAATGCTGGATAAGTGAGAACATGGAGGCAGCTATCAGAGCCTCTAATGCTGAACAAGTGAGAACATGGAGGCAGCTATCAGAGCTTATAATGCTGGACAAATGAGAACATGGAGGCAGCTATCAGAGCTTATAATGCTGGACAAGTTAGAACATAGAGGCAGCTATCAGAGTTATAATGCTGGGCAAGTCAGAATATGGAGGCAGTTATCAGAGCTTATAATGCTGCACAAGTGAGAACATGGAGGCAGCTATCAGAACTTATAATGCTGGACAAGTGAGAACATTGAGGCAGCTATCAGAGTTTATAATGCTGGACAAGTGAGAACATGGAGGCAACTATCAGAGCTTATAATGCTGGACAAGTGAGAACATGGAGGCAGCTATCAGAGCTTATAATGCTGGAAAAGTGAGAACATGGATGCAACTATCGGAGCTTATAATGTTGGACAAGTGAGAACACGGAGGCAGCAATCAGAGCTTATAATGCTGGACAAGTGAGAACATGGAGGCAGCTATCAAAGCTTATAATACTGAACAAGTGAGAACATGGAGGCAGCTATCAGAGCTTATAATGCTGGACAAGTCAGAACATGGAGGCAGCTATTAGAGCTTATAATGCTCGACAATTGAGAACATGGAGGCAGCTATCATAGCTTATAATGCTGGACAAGTGAGAACATGGAGGCAACTATCAGAACTTATAATGCTGAACAAGTGAGAACATGAAGGCAGCTATCAGAGCTTATAATGTTGGACAAGTGAGAACATGGAGGCAGCTATCAGAGCTTATAATGCTGGACAAGTGAGAACATGGAGGCAGCTATCAGAGCTTATAATGCTGAACAAGTGAGAACATGGAGGTAGCTATAATAGATTGTAATGCTGGACAAGTGAGAACATGGAAGCAGCTATCAGAGCTTATAATACTGGACAAGTGAGAACATGAAGGCAGCTATCAGAGCTTATAATGCTGGACAAGTCAAAACATGGAGGCAGCTATCAGAGCTTATAATGCTCGACAAGTGAGAACATGGAGGCAGCTATCATAGCTTATAATACTGGACAAGTGAGAACATGGAAGCAGCTATCAGAGCTTATAATGCTGGATAAGTGAGAAGATGGAGGCAGCTATCAGAGCCTCTAATGCTGAACAAGTGAGAACATGGAGGCAGCTATCAGAGCTTATAATGCTGGACAAATGAGAACATGGAGGCAGCTATCAGAGCTTATAATGTTGGACAAGTGAGAACATGGAGGCAGCTATCAGAGTTATAATGCTGGGCAAGTCAGAATATGGAGGCAGTTATCAGAGCTTATAATGCTGCACAAGTGAGAACATGGAGGCAGCTATCAGAACTTATAATGCTGGACAAGTGAGAACATGGAGGCAGCTATCAGAGTTTATAATGCTGGACAAGTGAGAACATGGAGGCAACTATCAGAGCTTATAATGCTGGACAAGTGAGAACATGGAGGCAGCTATCAGAGCTTATAATGCTGGAAAAGTGAGAACATGGATGCAACTATCGGAGCTTATAATGTTGGACAAGTGAGAACACGGAGGCAGCTATCAGAGCTTATAATGCTGGACAAGTGAGAACATGGAAGCAGCTATCAGAGCTTATAATACTGAACAAGTGAGAACATGGAGGCAGCTATCAGAGCTTATAATGCTGGACAAGTCAGAACATGGAGGCAGCTATTAGAGCTTATAATGCTCGACAATTGAGAATATGGAGGCAGCTATCATAGCTTATAATGCTGGACAAGTGAGAACATGGAGGCAACTATCAGAACTTATAATGCTGAACAAGTGAGAACATGAAGGCAGCTATCAGAGCTTATAATGCTGGACAAGTGAGAACATGGAGGCAGCTATCAGAGCTTATAATGCTGCACAAGTTAGAACGAGAAGGCAGCTATCAAAGCTTATAATGCTGGGCAAGTCAGAACATAGAGTCAGCTATCAGAGCTTATAATGCTGGACAAGTGAGAACATTGAGGCAGCTATCAGAACTTATAATGCTGGACAAGTCAGAACATAGAGTCGGCGATCAGAGCTTATAATGCTGGACAAGTGAGAACATGGAGGCGGCTATCAGAGATTATAATGCTGGACAAGTGAGAACATGGAGGCAGCTATCAGAGCTTAAAATGCTGGACAAGTGAGAACATGGAGGCAGCTATCAGAACGTATAATGCTGGACAAGTGAGAACATGGAGGCAGCTATCAGAGTTTATAATGCTGGACAAGTGAGAACATGGAGGCAGCTATCAGAGCTGATAACACTGGACAAGTGAGAACATGAAGGCAGCTATCAGAGCTTATAATGCTGGAGAAGTGGGAACATTGAGGCAGCTATCAGAGCTTATAATGCAAGACAAGTGCGAACATAGAGGCAGCTATCAGAGCTTATAATACTGGACAAGTGAGAACATGAAGGCAGCTATCAGAGCTTATAATGCTGGACAAGTCAAAACATGGAGGCAGCCATCAGAGCTTATAATGCTCGACAAGTGAGAACATGGAGGCAGCTATCATAGCTTATAATGCTGGACAAGTGAGAACATGGAAGCAGCTATCAGAGCTTATAATGCTGGATAAGTGAGAACATGGAGGCTGCTATCAGAGCCTCTAATGCTGAACAAGTGAGAACATGGAGGCAGCTATCAGAGCTTATAATGCTGGACAAATGAGAATATGGAGGCAGCTATCAGAGCTTATAATGCTGGACAAGTGAGAACATGGAGGCAGCTATCAGAGTTATAATGCTGGGCAAGTCAGAATATGGAGGCAGTTATCAGAGCTTATAATGCTGCACAAGTGAGAACATGGAGGCAGCTATCAGAACTTATAATGCTAGACAAGTGAGAACATGGAGGCAGCTATCAGAGCTTATAATGCTGGACAAGTGAGAACATGGAGGCAGCTATCAGAGCTCATAATGCTGGAAAAGTGAGAACATGGATGCAACTATCGGAGCTTATAATGTTGGACAAGTGAGAACACGGAGGCAGCTATCAGAGCTTATAATGCTGGACAAGTGAGAACATGGAGGCAGCTATCAGAGCTTATAATACTGAACAAGTGAGAACATGGAGGCAGCAACAGAGTTTATAATGCTGGACAAGTCAGAACATGGAGGCAGCTATTAGAGCTTATAATGCTCGACAAGTGAGAACATGGAGGCAGCTATCATAGCTTATAATGCTGGACAAGTGAGAACATGGAGGCAACTATCAGAACTTATAATGCTGAACAAGTGAGAACATGAAGGCAGCTATCAGAGCTTATAATGCTGGACAAGTGAGAACATGGAGGCAGCTATCAGAGCTTATAATGCTGGATAAGTGAGAACATGGAGGCGGCTATCAGAGCGTATAATGCTGGACAATTGGAAACATGGAGGCAGCTATCAGAGCTTATAATGCTGGACAAGTGAGAACATGGAGGCAGCTATCAGAGCTTATAATGCTGCACAAGTGAGAGCGAGAAGGCAGCTATCAAAGCTTATAATGATGGGCAAGTCATAACATAGAGTCGGCTATCAGAGCTTATAATGCTGGACAAGTGAGAACATTGAGGCAGCTATCAGAACTTATAATGCTGGACAAGTCAGAACATAGAGTCGGCGATCAGAGTTTATAATGCTGGACAAGTGAGAACATGGAGGCGGCTATCAGAGATTATAATGCTGGACAAGTGAGAACATGGAGGCGGCTATCAGAGCGTATAATACTGGACAAGTGAGAACATGGAGGCAGCTATCAGAGCTTATAATGCTGGACAAGTGAGAACATGGAGACAGCTATCAGAGCTTATAATGCTGGACAAGTGAGAACAAGGAGGCAGCTATCAGAGCTTATCATGCTGGACAAGTGAGAACATGGAGGCAGCTATCAGAGCTGATAATACTGGACAAGTGAAAACATGAAGGCAGCTATCAGAGCTTATAATGCTGGACAAGTGGGAACTTTGAAGCAGCTATCAGAGCTTATAAAGCTAGACAAGTGAGAACATGGAGGCAGCTATCAGAGCTTTTAATGCTGGACAAGTGGGAACATTGAGGCAGGTATCAGAGCTTATAATGCTGGATAAGTGAGAACATGGAGGTAGCTATCAGAGCTTATAATGCTGGACAAGTGAGAACATAGAGGAAGCTATCAGAGCTTATAATGCTGGACAAGTGAGAAAATGGAGGCAGCTATCAGAGCTTATAATGCCTGACAAGTGGGAAAATTGAGGCAGCTATCACAGCTTATAATACTGGACAAGTGAGAACATGGAGGCAGCTATCAGAGCTTATAATGCTGAACAAGTGAGAACATGGAGGCCGCTATCAGAGCTTATAATGCTGAACAAGTGAGAACATGGAGGTAGCTATCATAGATTGTAATGCTGGACAAGTGAGAACATGGAAGCAGCTATCAGAGCTTATATTGCTGGATAAGTGAGAAAATGGAGGCGGATATCAGAGCTTATAATGCTGGACAAGTGAGAACGTTAAGACAGCTATCAGAGCTTATAATGCTGGACAAGTGAGAACATGGAGGCAGCTATCAGAGCTTATAATGCTGGACAAGTGAGAACATGGAGGCAGCTATCAGAGCTTATAGTGCTGGACAAGTGAGAACATGGAGGCAGCTATCAGAGCTTAAAATACTGGACAAGTGAGAACATGGATGCAGCTATCGGAGCTTATAATGTTGGACAAGTGAGAACACGGAAGTAGCTATCATAGCTTATAATGCTGGACAAGTGAGAACATAGAGGCAGCTATAAGACCTTATAATGCTGGGCAAGTGAGAACATGGAGACAGCTATCAGAGCTTATAATTCTGGACAAGTGAGAACAAGGAGGCAGCTATCAGAGCTTATCAAGCTGGACAAGTGAGATTGGGGCAGCTATCAGAGCTTATAATGCTGGACAAGTGAGAACATGGAGGCAGCTATCAGAGCTTATAATGCTGGACAAGTGAGAACAAGGAGACAGCTATCAGAGCTTATAATACTGGACAAGTGAGAACATGGAGGCAGCTATCAGAGCTTAAAATGCTGGACAAGTGAGAACATGGAGGCAGCTATCAGAACGTATAATGCTGGACAAGTGAGAACATGGAGGCAGCTATGAGAGTTTATAATGCTGGACAAGTGAGAACATGGAGGCAGCTATCAGAGCTGATAACACTGGACAAGTGAGAGCATGAAGGCAGCTATCAGAGCTTATAATGCTGGAGAAGTGGGAACATTGAGGCAGCTATCAGAGCTTATAATGCAAGACAAGTGAGAACATGGAGGCAGCTAGCAGAGCTTATAATACTGGACAAGTGAGAACATGAAGGCAGCTATCAGAGCTTATAATGCTGGACAAGTGACAACATGGAAGCAGCTATCAGAGCTTATAATGCTGGATAAGTGACAACATGGAGGCAGCTATCAGAGCTTATAATGCTGAACAAGTGAGAACATGGAGGCAGCTATCAGAGCTTATAATGCTGGACAAATGAGAACATGGAGGCAGCTATCAGAGCTTATAATGCTGGACAAGTGAGGACATGGAGGCAGCTATCAGAGCTTATAATGCTGGACAAGTGAGAACATGGAGGCAGCTATCAGAGCTTATAATGCTGGACAAGTCAGAACATGGAGGCAGCTATCAGAGCTTATAATGCTCGACAAGTGAGAATATGGAGGCAGCTATCATAGCTTATAATGCTGGACAAGTGAGAACATGGAAGCAGCTATCAGAGCTTATAATGCTGGATAAGTGAGAACATGGAGGTAGCTATCAGAGCTTATAATGCTGAACAAGTGAGAACATGGAGGCAGCTATCAGAGCTTATAATGCTGGACAAGTGAGAACATCGAGGCAGCTATCAGAGCTTATAATGCTGGACAAGTGAGAACATTGAGGCAGCTATCAGAGCTTATAATGCTGGACAAGTGAGAACATGGAGGCAGCTATCAGAGCTTATAATGCTGGACAAGTGAGAACATAGAGGCAGCTATTAGAGCTTATAATGCTGGACAAGTGAGAACATGGAGGCAGCTATCAGAGCTTATAATGCTGGACAAGTGAGAACATGGATGCAGCTATCGAAGCTTATAATGTTGGACAAGTGAGAACACGGAGGCAGCTATCAGAGCTTATAATGCTGCACAAGTGGGAACATGGAGGCAGCTATAAAAGCTTATAATGCTGGGCAAGTCAGAACATGGAGTCGGCTATCAGAGCTTATAATGCTGGACAAGTGAGAACATGGAGGCAGCTATCAGAGCTTATAATGCTGGACAAGTGAGAACATGGAGGCAGCTATCAGAGCTTATAATACTGGACAAGTGAGAACATGGAGGCAGCTATCAGAGCTTATAATGCTGGACAAGTCAGAACATGGAGGCAGCTATCAGAGCTTATAATGCTGAACAAGTGAGAACATGGAGGCAGCTATCAGAGCTTATAATGCTGGACGAATGAGAACATGGAGGCAGCTATCAGAGCTTATAATGCTGGACAAGTGAGGACATGGAGGCAGCTATCAGAGCTTATAATGCTGGACAAGTGAGAACATGGAGGCAGCTATCAGAGCTTATAATGCTGGACAAGTCAGAACATGGAGGCAGCTATCATAGCTTATAATGCTGGACAAGTGAGAACATGGAAGCAGCTATCAGAGCTTATAATGCTGGATAAGTGAGAACATGGAAGCAGCTATCAGAGCTTATAATGCTGGATAAGTGAGAACATGGAGGTAGCTATCAGAGCTTATAATGCTGAACAAGTGAGAACATGGAGGCAGTTATCAGAGCTTATAATGCTGGACAAGTGAGAACATCGAGGCAGCTATCAGAGCTTATAATGCTGGACAAGTGAGATCATTGAGGCAGCTATCAGAGCTTATAATGCTGGACAAGTGAGAACATGGAGGCAGCTATCAGAGCTTATAATGGTGGACAAGTGAGAACATAGAGGCAGCTATTAGAGCTTATAATGCTGGACAAGTGAGAACATGGAGGCAGCTATCAGAGCTTATAATGCTGGACAAGTGAGAACATGGATGCAGCTATCGAAGCTTATAATGTTGGACAAGTGAGAACACGGAGGCAGCTATCAGAGCTTATAATGCTGCACAAGTGGGAACATGGAGGCAGCTATAAAAGCTTATAATGCTGGGCAAGTCAGAACATGGAGTCGGCTATCAGAGCTTATAATGCTGGACAAGTGAGAACATGGAGGCAGCTATCAGACTTATAATGCTGGACAAGTGAGAACATGGAGGCAGCTATCAGAGCTTATAATACTGGACAAGTGAGAACATGGAGGCAGCTATCAGAGCTTATAATGCTGGACAAGTCAGAACATGGAGGCAGCTATCAGAGCTTATAATGCTCGACAAGTGAGAACATGGAGGCAGCTATCATAGCTTAAAATGCTGGACAAGTGAGAACATGGAAGCAGCAATCAGAGCTTATAAAGCTGGATAAGTGAGAACATGGAGGCAGCTATCAGAGCTTATAATGCTGAACAAGTGAGAACATGGAGGCAGCTATCAGAGCTTATAATGCTGGACAAGTGAGAACATGGAGGAAGCTATCAGAGCTTATAATGCTGGACAAGTGAGAACATGGAGGCAGCTATCAGAGGTTATAATGCTGGAAAAGTGAGAACATGGAGGCAGCTATCAGAGCTTATAATGCTGGACAAGTGAGAACATAGAGACAGCTATTAGGGCTTATAATCCTGGACAAGTGACAACATGGAGGCAGCTATCAGAGCTTATATTGCTGGACAAGTGAGAACATGGATGCAGCTATCGGAGCTTATAATGTTGGACAAGTGAGAACACGGAAGCAGCTATCAGAGCTTATAATGCTGGACAAGTGAGAACATGGAGGCAGCTATAAGAGCTTATAATGCTGGGCAAGTCAGAACATGGAGTCGGCTATCAGAGCTTATAATGCTGGACAAGTGAGAACATGGAGGCAGCTATCAGAGCTTATAATACTGGAGAAGTGAGAACATGGAGGCAGCTATCAGAGCTTATAATGCTGGACAAGTGAGAACATGGATGCAGCTATCGGAGCTTATAATGTTGGACAAGTGAGAACACGGAGGCAGCTATCAGAGCTTATAAAGCTGGACAAGTGAGAACATGGAGGCAGCTATAAGAGCTTATAATGCTGGGCAAGTCAGGACATGGAGTCGGCTATCAGAGCTTATAATGCTGGACAAGTGAGAACATGGAGGCAGCTATCAGAGCTTATAATACTGGACAAGTGAGAACATGGAGGCAGCTATCAGAGCTTATAATGCTCGACAAGTGAGAACATGGAGGCAGCTATCATAGCTTATAATGCTGAACAAGTGAGAACATGGAAGCAGCTATGAGAGCTTATAAAGCTGGATAAGTGAGAACATGGAGGCAGCTATCAGAGCTTATAATGCTGAACAAGTGAGAACATGGAGGCAGCTATCAGAGCTTATAATGCTGGACAAGTGAGAACATGGAGGCAGCTATCAGAGTTTATAATGCTGGACAAGTGAGAACATGGAGGCAGCTATCAGAGCTTATAATGCTGAACAAGTGAGAACATGGAGGTAGCTATCATAGATTGTAATGCTGGACAAGTGAGAACATGGAAGCAGCTATCAGAGCTTATAATGCTGGATAAGTGAGAACATGGAGGCAGCTATCAGAGCGTATAATGCTGGACAATTGAAAACATGGAGGCAGCTATCAGAGCTTATAATGCTGGACAAGTGAGAACATGGAAGCAGCTATCAGAGCTTATAATGCTGCACAAGTGAGAACGAGAAGGCAGCTATCAAAGCTTATAATGCTAGGCAAGTCAGAACATATAGTCGGCTATCAGAGCTTATAATGCTGGACAAGTGAGAACATAGAGGCAGCTATCAGAACTTATAATGCTGGACAAGTCAGAACATAGAGTCGGCGATCAGAGCTTATAATGCTGGACAAGTGAGAACATGGAGGCGGCTATCAGAGATTATAATGCTGGACAAGTGAGAACATGGAGGCGGCTATCAGAGCTTATTATACTGAACAAGTGAGAACATGGAGGCAGCTATCAGAGCTTATAATGCTGGACAAGTGAGAACATGGAGACAGCTATCAGAGCTTATAATTCTGGACAAGTGAGAACAAGGAGGCAGCTATCAGAGCTTATCAAGCTGGACAAGTGAGATTGGGGCAGCTATCAGAGCTTATAATGCTGGACAAGTGAGAACATGGAGGCAGCTATCAGAGCTTATAATGCTGGACAAGTGAGAACATGAAGGCAGCTATCAGGGCTTATAATGCTGGACAAGTGAGAACAAGGAGACAGCCATCAGAGCTTATAATACTGGACAAGTGAGAACATGGAGGCAGCTATCAGAGCTTAAAATGCTGGACAAGTGAGAACATGGAGGCAGCTATCAGAACGTATAATGCTGGACAAGTGAGAACATGGAGGCAGCTATCAGAGTTTATAATGCTGGACAAGTGAGAACATGGAGGCAGCTATCAGAGCTGATAACACTGGACAAGTGAGAACATGAAGGCAGCTATCAGAGCTTTTAATGCTGGAGAAGTGGGAACATTGAGGCAGCTATCAGAGCTTATAATGCAAGACAAGTGAGAACATGGAGGCAGCTATCAGAGCTTATAATACTGGACAAGTGAGAACATGAAGGCAGCTATCAGAGCTTATAATGCTGGACAAGTCAAAACATGGAGGCAGCTATCATAGCTTATAATGCTGGACAAGTGACAACATGGAAGCAGCTATCAGAGCTTATAATGCTGGATAAGTGAGAACATGGAGGCAGCTATCAGAGCTTATAATGCTGAACAAGTGAGAACATGGAGGCAGCTATCAGAGCTTATAATGCTGGACAAGTGAGAACATGGAAGCAGCTATCAGAGCTTATAATGCTGGATAAGTGAGAACATGGAGGCAGCTATCAGAGCGTATAATGCTGGACAATTGAAAACATGGAGGCAGCTATCAGAGCTTATAATGCTGGACAAGTGAGAACATGGAAGCAGCTATCAGAGCTTATAATGCTGCACAAGTGAGAACGAGAAGGCAGCTATCAAAGCTTATAACGCTAGGCAAGTCAGAACATATAGTCGGCTATCAGAGCTTATAATGCTGGACAAGTGAGAACATAGAGGCAGCTATCAGAACTTATAATGCTGGACAAGTCAGAACATAGAGTCGGCGATCAGAGCTTATAATGCTGGACAAGTGAGAACATGGAGGCGGCTATCAGAGATTATAATGCTGGACAAGTGAGAACATGGAGGCGGCTATCAGAGCTTATTATACTGGACAAGTGAGAACATGGAGGCAGCTATCAGAGCTTATAATGCTGGACAAGTGAGAACATGGAGACAGCTATCAGAGCTTATAATTCTGGACAAGTGAGAACAAGGAGGCAGCTATCAGAGCTTATCAAGCTGGACAAGTGAGATTGGGGCAGCTATCAGAGCTTATAATGCTGGACAAGTGAGAACATGGAGGCAGCTATCAGAGCTTATAATGCTGGACAAGTGAGAACATGAAGGCAGCTATCAGGGCTTATAATGCTGGACAAGTGAGAACAAGGAGACAGCTATCAGAGCTTATAATACTGGACAAGTGAGAACATGGAGGCAGCTATCAGAGCTTAAAATGCTGGACAAGTGAGAACATGGAGGCAGCTATCAGAACGTATAATGCTGGACAAGTGAGAACATGGAGGCAGCTATCAGAGTTTATAATGCTGGACAAGTGAGAACATGGAGGCAGCTATCAGAGCTGATAACACTGGACAAGTGAGAACATGAAGGCAGCTATCAGAGCTTATAATGCTGGAGAAGTGGGAACATTGAGGCAGCTATCAGAGCTTATAATGCAAGACAAGTGAGAACATGGAGGCAGCTATCAGAGCTTATAATACTGGACAAGTGAGAACATGAAGGCAGCTATCAGAGCTTATAATGCTGGACAAGTCAAAACATGGAGGCAGCTATCAGAGCTTATAATGCTCGACAAGTGAGAACATGGAGGCAGCTATCATAGCTTATAATGCTGGACAAGTGACAACATGGAAGCAGCTATCAGAGCTTATAATGCTGGATAAGTGAGAACATGGAGGCAGCTATCAGAGCTAATAATGCTGAACAAGTGAGAACATGGAGGCAGCTATCAGAGCTTATAATGCTGGACAAGTGAGAACATGGAAGCAGCTATCAGAGCTTATAATGCTGGATAAGTGAGAACATGGAGGCAGCTATCAGAGCGTATAATGCTGGACAATTGAAAACATGGAGGCAGCTATCAGAGCTTATAATGCTGGACAAGTGAGAACATGGAAGCAGCTATCAGAGCTTATAATGCTGCACAAGTGAGAACGAGAAGGCAGCTATCAAAGCTTATAATGCTAGGCAAGTCAGAACATATAGTCGGCTATCAGAGCTTATAATGCTGGACAAGTGAGAACATAGAGGCAGCTATCAGAACTTATAATGCTGGACAAGTCAGAACATAGAGTCGGCGATCAGAGCTTATAATGCTGGACAAGTGAGAACATGGAGGCGGCTATCAGAGATTATAATGCTGGACCAGTGAGAACATGGAGGCGGCTATCAGAGCTTATTATACTGGACAAGTGAGAACATGGAGGCAGCTATCAGAGCTTATAATGCTGGACAAGTGAGAACATGGAGACAGCTATCAGAGCTTATAATTCTGGACAAGTGAGAACAAGGAGGCAGCTATCAGAGATTATCAAGCTGGACAAGTGAGATTGGGGCAGCTATCAGAGCTTATAATGCTGGACAAGTGAGAACATGGAGGCAGCTATCAGAGCTTATAATGCTGGACAAGTGAGAACATGAAGGCAGCTATCAGGGCTTATAATGCTGGACAAGTGAGAACAAGGAGACAGCTATCAGAGCATATAATACTGGACAAGTGAGAACATGTAGGCAGCTATCAGAGCTTAAAATGCTGGACAAGTGAGAACATGGAGGCAGCTATCAGAACGTATAATGCTGGACAAGTGAGAACATGGAGGCAGCTATCAGAGTTTATAATGCTGGACAAGTGAGAACATGGAGGCAGCTATCACAGCTGATAACACTGGACAAGTGAGAACATGAAGGCAGCTATCAGAGCTTATAATGCTGGAGAAGTGGGAACATTGAGGCAGCTATCAGAGCTTATAATGCAAGACAAGTGAGAACATGGAGGCAGCTATCAGAGCTTATAATACTGGACAATTGAGAACATGAAGGCAGCTATCAGAGCTTATAATGCTGGACAAGTCAAAACATGGAGGCAGCTATCAGAGCTTATAATGCTCGACAAGTGAGAACATGGAGGCAGCTATCATAGCTTATAATGCTGGACAAGTGACAACATGGAAGCAGCTATCAGAGCTTATAATGCTGGATAAGTGAGAACATGGAGGCAGCTATCAGAGCTTATAATGCTGAACAAGTGAGAACATGGAGGCAGCTATCAGAGCTTATAATGCTGGACAAATGAGAACATGGAGGCAGCTATCAGAGCTTATAATGCTGGACAAGTGAGGACATGGAGGCAGCTATCAGAGCTTATAATGCTGGACAAGTGAGAACATGGAGGCAGCTATCAGAGCTTATAATGCTGGACAAGTCAGAACATGGAGGCAGCTATCAGAGCTTATAATGCTTGACAAGTGAGAATATGGAGGCAGCTATCATAGCTTATAATGCTGAACAAGTGAGAACATGGAAGCAGCTATCAGAGCTTATAATGCTGGATAAGTGAGAACATGGAGGTAGCTATCAGAGCTTATAATGCTGGACAAGTGAGAACATAGAGGCAGCTATCAGAACTTATAATGCTGGACAAGTCAGAACATAGAGTCGGCGATCAGAGCTTATAATGCTGGACAAGTGAGAACATGGAGGCGGCTATCAGAGATTATAATGCTGGACAAGTGAGAACATGGAGGCGGCTATCAGAGCTTATTATACTGGACAAGTGAGAACATGGAGGCAGCTATCAGAGCTTATAATGCTGGACAAGTGAGAACATGGAGACAGCTATCAGAGCTTATAATTCTGGACAAGTGAGAACAAGGAGGCAGCTATCAGAGCTTATCAAGCTGGACAAGTGAGATTGAGGCAGCTATCAGAGCTTATAATGCTGGACAAGTGAGAACATGGAGGCAGCTATCAGAGCTTATAATGCTGGACAAGTGAGAACATGAAGGCAGCTATCAGGGCTTATAATGCTGGACAAGTGAGAACAAGGAGACAGCTATCAGAGCTTATAATACTGGACAAGAGAGAACATGGAGGCAGCTATCAGAGCTTAAAATGCTGGACAAGTGAGAACATGGAGGCAGCTATCAGAACGTATAATGCTGGACAAGTGAGAACATGGAAGCAGCTATCAGAGTTTATAATGCTGGACAAGTGAGAACATGGAGGCAGCTATCAGAGCTGATAACACTGGACAAGTGAGAACATGAAGGCAGCTATCAGAGCTTATAATACTGGACAAGTGAGAACATGAAGGCAGCTATCAGAGCTTATAATGCTGGACAAGTCAAAACATGGAGGCAGCTATCAGAGCTTATAATGCTCGACAAGTGAGAACATGGAGGCAGCTATCATAGCTTATAATGCTGGACAAGTGAGAACATGGAGGCAGCTATCAGAGCTGATAACACTGGACAAGTGAGAACATGAAGGCAGCTATCAGAGCTTATAATGCTGGAGAAGTGGGAACATTGAGGCAGCTATCAGAGCTTATAATGCAAGACAAGTGAGAACATGGAGGCAGCTATCAGAGCTTATAATACTGGACAAGTGAGAACATGAAGGCAGCTATCAGAGCTTATAATGCTGGACAAGTCAAAACATGGAGGCAGCTATCAGAGCTTATAATGCTCGACAAGTGAGAACATGGAGGCAGCTATCAGAGCTTAAAATGCTGGACAAGTGAGAACATGGAGGCAGCTATCAGAACGTATAATGCTGGACAAGTGAGAACATGGAGGCAGCTATCAGAGTTTATAATGCTGGACAAGTGAGAACATGGAGGCAGCTATCAGAGCTGATAACACTGGACAAGTGAGAACATGAAGGCAGCTATCAGAGCTTATAATGCTGGAGAAGTGGGAACATTGAGGCAGCTATCAGAGCTTATAATGCAAGACAAGTGAAAACATGGAGGCAGCTATCAGAGCTTATAATACTGGACAAGTGAGAACATGAAGGCAGCTATCAGAGCTTATAATGCTGGACAAGTCAAAACATGGAGGCAGCTATCAGAGCTTATAATGCTCGACAAGTGAGAACATGGAGGCAGCTATCATAGCTTATAATGCTGGACAAGTGACAACATGGAAGCAGCTATCAGAGCTTATAATGCTGGATAAGTGAGAACATGGAGGCAGCTATCAGAGCTTATAATGCTGAACAAGTGAGAACATGGAGGCAGCTATCAGAGCTTATAATGCTGGACAAATGAGAACATGGAGGCAGCTATCAGAGCTTATAATGCTGGACAAGTGAGGACATGGAGGCAGCTATCAGAGCTTATAATGCTGGACAAGTGAGAACATGGAGGCAGTTATCAGAGCTTATAATGCTGGACAAGTCAGAACATGGAGGCAGCTATCAGAGCTTATAATGCTTGACAAGTGAGAATATGGAGGCAGCTATCATAGCTTATAATGCTGGACAAGTGAGAACATGGAAGCAGCTATCAGAGCTTATAATGCTGGATAAGTGAGAACATGGAGGTAGCTATCAGAGCTTATAATGCTGGACAAGTGAGAACATAGAGGCAGCTATCAGAACTTATAATGCTGGACAAGTCAGAACATAGAGTCGGCGATCAGAGCTTATAATGCTGGACAAGTGAGAACATGGAGGCGGCTATCAGAGATTATAATGCTGGACAAGTGAGAACATGGAGGCGGCTATCAGAGCTTATTATACTGGACAAGTGAGAACATGGAGGCAGCTATCAGAGCTTATAATGCTGGACAAGTGAGAACATGGAGACAGCTATCAGAGCTTATAATTCTGGACAAGTGAGAACAAGGAGGCAGCTATCAGAGCTTATCAAGCTGGACAAGTGAGATTAGGGCAGCTATCAGAGCTTATAATGCTGGACAAGTGAGAACATGGAGGCAGCTATCAGAGCTTATAATGCTGGACAAGTGAGAACATGAAGGCAGCTATCAGGGCTTATAATGCTGGACAAGTGAGAACAAGGAGACAGCTATCAGAGCTTATAATACTGGACAAGTGAGAACATGGAGGCAGCTATCAGAGCTTAAAATGCTGGACAAGTGAGAACATGGAGGCAGCTATCAGAACGTATAATGCTGGACAAGTGAGAACATGGAGGCAGCTATCAGAGTTTATAATGCTGGACAAGTGAGAACATGGAGGCAGCTATCAGAGCTGATAACACTGGACAAGTGAGAACATGAAGGCAGCTATCAGAGCTTATAATGCTGGAGAAGTGGGAACATTGAGGCAGCTATCAGAGCTTATAATGCAAGACAAGTGAGAACATGGAGGCAGCTATCAGAGCTTATAATACTGGACAAGTGAGAACATGAAGGCAGCTATCAGAGCTTATAATGCTGGACAAGTCAAAACATGGAGGCAGCTATCAGAGCTTATAATGCTCGACAAGTGAGAACATGGAGGCAGCTATCATAGCTTATAATGCTGGACAAGTGACAACATGGAAGCAGCTATCAGAGCTTATAATGCTGGATAAGTGAGAACATGGAGGCAGCTATCAGAGCTTATAATGCTGAACAAGTGAGAACATGGAGGCAGCTATCAGAGCTTATAATGCTGGACAAATGAGAACATGGAGGCAGCTATCAGAGCTTATAATGCTGGACAAGTGAGGACATGGAGGCAGCTATCAGAGCTTATAATGCTGGACAAGTGAGAACATGGAGGCAGCTATCAGAGCTTATAATACTGGACAAGTGAGAACATGAAGGCAGCTATCAGAGCTTATAATGCTGGACAAGTCAAAACATGGAGGCAGCTATCAGAGCTTATAATGCTCGACAAGTGAGAACATGGAGGCAGCTATCATAGCTTATAATGCTGGACAAGTGAGAACATGGAGGCAGCTATCAGAGCTGATAACACTGGACAAGTGAGAACATGAAGGCAGCTATCAGAGCTTATAATGCTGGAGAAGTGGGAACATTGAGGCAGCTATCAGAGCTTATAATGCAAGACAAGTGAGAACATGGAGGCAGCTATCAGAGCTTATAATACTGGACAAGTGAGAACATGAAGGCAGCTATCAGAGCTTATAATGCTGGACAAGTCAAAACATGGAGGCAGCTATCAGAGCTTATAATGCTCGACAAGTGAGAACATGGAGGCAGCTATCAGAGCTTAAAATGCTGGACAAGTGAGAACATGGAGGCAGCTATCAGAACGTATAATGCTGGACAAGTGAGAACATGGAGGCAGCTATCAGAGTTTATAATGCTGGACAAGTGAGGACATGGAGGCAGCTATCAGAGCTGATAACACTGGACAAGTGAGAACATGAAGGCAGCTATCAGAGCTTATAATGCTGGAGAAGTGGGAACATTGAGGCAGCTATCAGAGCTTATAATGCAAGACAAGTGAGAACATGGAGGCAGCTATCAGAGCTTATAATACTGGACAAGTGAGAACATGAAGGCAGCTATCAGAGCTTATAATGCTGGACAAGTCAAAACATGGAGGCAGCTATCAGAGCTTATAATGCTCGACAAGTGAGAACATGGAGGCAGCTATCATAGCTTATAATGCTGGACAAGTGATAACATGGAAGCAGCTATCATAGCTTATAATGCTGGATAAGTGAGAACATGGAGGCAGCTATCAGAGCTTATAATGCTGAACAAGTGAGAACATGGAGGCAGCTATCAGAGCTTATAATGCTGGACAAATGAGAACATGGAGGCAGCTATCAGAGCTTATAATGCTGGACAAGTGAGGACATGGAGGCAGCTATCAGAGCTTATAATGCTGGACAAGTGAGAACATGGAGGCAGCTATCAGAGCTTATAATGCTGGACAAGTCAGAACATGGAGGCAGCTATCAGAGCTTATAATGCTTGACAAGTGAGAATATGGAGGCAGCTATCATAGCTTATAATGCTGGACAAGTGAGAACATGGAAGCAGCTATCAGAGCTTATAATGCTGGATAAGTGAGAACATGGAGGTAGCTATCAGAGCTTATAATGCTGGACAAGTGAGAACATAGAGGCAGCTATCAGAACTTATAATGCTGGACAAGTCAGAACATAGAGTCGGCGATCAGAGCTTATAATGCTGGACAAGTGAGAACATGGAGGCGGCTATCAGAGATTATAATGCTGGACAAGTGAGAACATGGAGGCGGCTATCAGAGCTTATTATACTGGACAAGTGAGAACATGGAGGCAGCTATCAGAGCTTATAATGCTGGACAAGTGAGAACATGGAGACAGCTATCAGAGCTTATAATTCTGGACAAGTGAGAGCAAGGAGGCAGCTATCAGAGCTTATCAAGCTGGACAAGTGAGATTGGGGCAGCTATCAGAGCTTATAATGCTGGACAAGTGAGAACATGGAGGCAGCTATCAGAGCTTATAATGCTGGACAAGTGAGAACATGAAGGCAGCTATCAGGGCTTATAATGCTGGACAAGTGAGAACATGGAGGCAGCTATCAGAGCTTATAATGCTGGACAAATGAGAACATGGAGGCAGCTATCAGAGCTTATAATGCTGGACAAGTGAGGACATGGAGGCAGCTATCAGAACGTATAATGCTGGACAAGTGAGAACATGGAGGCAGCTATCAGAGTTTATAATGCTGGACAAGTGAGAACATGGAGGCAGCTATCAGAGCTTATAATGCTGGACAAGTGAGAACATGGAGGCAGCTATCAGTGCTTAAAATGCTGGACAAGTGAGAACATGGAGGCAGCTATCAGAACGTATAATGCTGGACAAGTGAGAACATGGAGGCAGCTATCAGAGTTTATAATGCTGGACAAGTGAGAACATGGAGGCAGCTATCAGAGCTTATAATGCTGGACAAGTGAGAACATGGAGGCAGCTATCAGAGCTTATAATGCTGGACAAATGAGAACATGGAGGCAGCTATCAGAGCTTATAATGCTGGACAAGTGAGGACATGGAGGCAGCTATCAGAGCTTATAATGCTGGACAAGTGAGAACATGGAGGCAGCTATCAGAGCTTATAATGCTGGACAAGTCAGAACATGGAGGCAGCTATCAGAGCTTATAATGCTTGACAAGTGAGAATATGGAGGCAGCTATCATAGCTTATAATGCTGGACAAGTGAGAACATGGAAGCAGCTATCAGAGCTTATAATGCTGGACAAGTGAGAACATGGAGGCAGCTATCAGAGCTTATAATGCTGGACAAGTGAGAACATGGAGGCAGCTATCAGAGCTTATAATGCTGGACAAGTGAGAACATAGAGGCAGCTATTAGAGCTTATAATGCTGGACAAGTGAGAACATGGAGGCAGCTATCAGAGCTTATAATGCTGGACAAGTGAGAACATGGATGCAGCTATCGAAGCTTATAATGTTGGACAAGTGAGAACACGGAGGCAGCTATCAGTGCTTATAATGCTGCACAAGTGGGAACATGGAGGCAGCTATAAAAGCTTATAATGCTGGGCAAGTGAGAACATGGAGTCGGCTATCAGAGCTTATAATGCTGGACAAGTGAGAACATGGAGGCAGCTATCAGAGCTTATAATGCTGGACAAGTGAGAACATGGAGGCAGCTATCAGAGCTTATAATACTGGACAAGTGAGAACATGGAAGCAGCTATCAGAGCTTATAATGCTGGACAAGTCAGAACATGGAGGCAGCTATCAGAGCTTATAATTCTCGACAAGTGAGAACATGGAGGCAGCTATCATAGCTTAAAATGCTGGACAAGTGAGAACATGGAGGCAGCTATCAGAGCTTATAATGCTGGACAAGTGAGAACATGGAGGCAGCTATCAGAGCTTATAATGCTGGACACGTGAGAACATGAAGGCAGCTATCAGGGCTTATAATGCTGGACAAGTGAGAACAAGGAGACAGCTATCAGAGCTTATAATACTGGACAAGTGAGAACATGGAGGCAGCTATCAGAGCTTAAAATGCTGGACAAGTGAGAACATGGAGGCAGCTATCAGAACGTATAATGCTGGACAAGTGAGAACATGGAGGCAGCTATCAGAGTTTATAATGCTGGACAAGTGAGAACATGGAGGCAGCTATCAGAGCTGATAACACTGGACAAGTGAGAACATGAAGGCAGCTATCAGAGCTTATAATGCTGGAGAAGTGGGAACATTGAGGCAGCTATCAGAGCTTATAATGCAAGACAAGTGAGAACATGGAGGCAGCTATCAGAGCTTATAATACTGGACAAGTGAGAACATGAAGGCAGCTATCAGAGCTTATAATGCTGGACAAGTCAAAACATGGAGGCAGCTATCAGAGCTTATAATGCTCGACAAGTGAGAACATGGAGGCAGCTATCATAGCTTATAATGCTGGACAAGTGACAACACGGAAGCAGCTATCAGAGCTTATAATGCTGGATAAGTGAGAACATGGAGGCAGCTATCAGAGCTTATAATGCTGAACAAGTGAGAACATGGAGGCAGCTATCAGAGCTTATAATGCTGGACAAATGAGAACATGGAGGCAGCTATCAGAGCTTATAATGCTGGACAAGTGAGGACATGGAGGCAGCTATCAGAGCTTATAATGCTGGACAAGTGAGAACATGGAGGCAGCTATCAGAGCTTATAATGCTGGACAAGTCAGAACATGGAGGCAGCTATCAGAGCTTATAATGCTTGACAAGTGAGAATATGGAGGCAGCTATCATAGCTTATAATGCTGGACAAGTGAGAACATGGAAGCAGCTATCAGAGCTTATAATGCTGGACAAGTGAGAACATGGAGGCAGCTATCAGAGCTTATAATGCTGGACAAGTGAGAACATGGAGGCAGCTATCAGAGCTTATAATGCTGGACAAGTGAGAACATAGAGGCAGCTATTAGAGCTTATAATGCTGGACAAGTGAGAACATGGAGGCAGCTATCAGAGCTTATAATGCTGGACAAGTGAGAACATGGATGCAGCTATCGAAGCTTATAATGTTGGACAAGTGAGAACACGGAGGCAGCTATCAGAGCTTATAATGCTGCACAAGTGGGAACATGGAGGCAGCTATAAAAGCTTATAATGCTGGGCAAGTCAGAACATGGAGTCGGCTATCAGAGCTTATAATGCTGGACAAGTGAGAACATGGAGGCAGCTATCAGAGCTTATAATGCTGGACAAGTGAGAACATGGAGGCAGCTATCAGAGCTTATAATACTGGACAAGTGAGAACATGGAAGCAGCTATCAGAGCTTATAATGCTGGACAAGTCAGAACATGGAGGCAGCTATCAGAGCTTATAATGCTCGACAAGTGAGAACATGGAGGCAGCTATCATAGCTTAAAATGCTGGACAAGTGAGAACATGGAGGCAGCTATCAGAGCTTATAAAGCTGGATAAGTGAGAACATGGAGGCAGCTATCAGAGCTTATAATGCTGAACAAGTGAGAACATGGAGGCAGCTATCAGAGCTTATAATGCTGGACAAGTGAGAACATGGAGGAAGCTATCAGAGCTTATAATGCTGGACAAGTGAGAACATGGAGGCAGCTATCAGAGGTTATAATGCTGGAAAAGTGAGAACATGGAGGCAGCTATCAGAGCTTATAATGCTGGACAAGTGAGAACATAGAGGCAGCTATTAGAGCTTATAATGCTGGACAAGTGACAACATGAAGGCAGCTATCAGAGCTTATAATGCTGGACAAGTGAGAACATGGATGCAGCTATCGGAGCTTATAATGTTGGACAAGTGAGAACACGGAGGCAGCTATCAGAGCTTATAATGCTGGACAAGTGAGAACATGGAGGCAGCTATCAGAGCTTATAATGCTGGACAAGTGAGAACATGGAGGCAGCTATCAGAGCTTATGATGCTGGACAAGTGAGAACATAGAGGCAGCTATTAGAGCTTATAATGCTGGACAAGTGAGAACATGGAGGCAGCTATCAGAGCTTATAATGCTGGACAAGTGAGAACATGGATGCAGCTATCGAAGCTTATAATGTTGGACAAGTGAGAACACGGAGGCAGCTATCAGAGCTTATAATGCTGCACAAGTGGGAACATGGAGGCAGCTATAAAAGCTTATAATGCTGGGCAAGTCAGAACATGGAGTCGGCTATCAGAGCTTATAATGCTGGACAAGTGAGAACATGGAGGCAGCTATCAGAGCTTATAATGCTGGACAAGTGAAAACATGGAGGCAGCTATCAGAGCTTATAATACTGGACAAGTGAGAACATGGAAGCAGCTATCAGAGCTTATAATGCTGGACAAGTCAGAACATGGAGGCAGCTATCAGAGCTTATAATGCTCGACAAGTGAGAACATGGAGGCAGCTATCATAGCTTAAAATGCAGGACAAGTGAGAACATGGAAGCAGCTATTAGAGCTTATAAAGCTGGATAAGTGAGAACATGGAGGCAGCTATCAGAGCTTATAATGCTGAACAAGTGAGAACATGGAGGCAGCTATCAGAGCTTATAATGCTGGACAAGTGAGAACATGGAGGAAGCTATCAGAGCTTATAATGCTGGACAAGTGAGAACATGGAGGCAGCTATCAGAGGTTATAATGCTGGAAACGTGAGAACATGGAGGCAGCTATCAGAGTTTATAATGCTGGACAAGTGAGAACATGGAGGCAGCTATCAGAGCTGATAACACTGGACAAGTGAGAACATGAAGGCAGCTATCAGAGCTTATAATGCTGGAGAAGTGGGAACATTGAGGCAGCTATCAGAGCTTATAATGCAAGACAAGTGAGAACATGGAGGCAGCTATCAGAGCTTATAATACTGGACAAGTGAGAACATGAAGGCAGCTATCAGAGCTTATAATGCTGGACAAGTCAAAACATGGAGGCAGCTATCAGAGCTTATAATGCTCGACAAGTGAGAACATGGAGGCAGCTATCATAGCTTATAATGCTGGACAAGTGACAACACGGAAGCAGCTATCAGAGCTTATAATGCTGGATAAGTGAGAACATGGAGGCAGCTATCAGAGCTTATAATGCTGAACAAGTGAGAACATGGAGGCAGCTATCAGAGCTTATAATGCTGGACAAATGAGAACATGGAGGCAGCTATCAGAGCTTATAATGCTGGACAAGTGAGGACATGGAGGCAGCTATCAGAGCTTATAATGCTGGACAAGTGAGAACATGGAGGCAGCTATCAGAGCTTATAATGCTGGACAAGTCAGAACATGGAGGCAGCTATCAGAGCTTATAATGCTTGACAAGTGAGAATATGGAGGCAGCTATCATAGCTTATAATGCTGGACAAGTGAGAACATGGAAGCAGCTATCAGAGCTTATAATGCTGGACAAGTGAGAACATGGAGGCAGCTATCAGAGCTTATAATGCTGGACAAGTGAGAACATGGAGGCAGCTATCAGAGCTTATAATGCTGGACAAGTGAGAACATAGAGGCAGCTATTAGAGCTTATAATGCTGGACAAGTGAGAACATGGAGGCAGCTATCAGAGCTTATAATGCTGGACAAGTGAGAACATGGATGCAGCTATCGAAGCTTATAATGTTGGACAAGTGAGAACACGGAGGCAGCTATCAGAGCTTATAATGCTGCACAAGTGGGAACATGGAGGCAGCTATAAAAGCTTATAATGCTGGGCAAGTCAGAACATGGAGTCGGCTATCAGAGCTTATAATGCTGGACAAGTGAGAACATGGAGGCAGCTATCAGAGCTTATAATGCTGGACAAGTGAGAACATGGAGGCAGCTATCAGAGCTTATAATACTGGACAAGTGAGAACATGGAAGCAGCTATCAGAGCTTATAATGCTGGACAAGTCAGAACATGGAGGCAGCTATCAGAGCTTATAATGCTCGACAAGTGAGAACATGGAGGCAGCTATCATAGCTTAAAATGCTGGACAAGTGAGAACATGGAGGCAGCTATCAGAGCTTATAAGGCTGGATAAGTGAGAACATGGAGGCAGCTATCAGAGCTTATAATGCTGAACAAGTGAGAACATGGAGGCAGCTATCAGAGCTTATAATGCTGGACAAGTGAGAACATGGAGGAAGCTATCAGAGCTTATAATGCTGGACAAGTGAGAACATGGAGGCAGCTATCAGAGGTTATAATGCTGGAAAAGTGAGAACATGGAGGCAGCTATCAGAGCTTATAATGCTGGACAAGTGAGAACATAGAGGCAGCTATTAGAGCTTATAATGCTGGACAAGTGACAACATGAAGGCAGCTATCAGAGCTTATAATGCTGGACAAGTGAGAACATGGATGCAGCTATCGGAGCTTATAATGTTGGACAAGTGAGAACACGGAGGCAGCTATCAGAGCTTATAATGCTGGACAAGTGAGAACATGGAGGCAGCTATCAGAGCTTATAATGCTGGACAAGTGAGAACATGGAGGCAGCTATCAGAGCTTATAATGCTGGACAAGTGAGAACATAGAGGCAGCTATTAGAGCTTATAATGCTGGACAAGTGAGAACATGGAGGCAGCTATCAGAGCTTATAATGCTGGACAAGTGAGAACATGGATGCAGCTATCGAAGCTTATAATGTTGGACAGGTGAGAACACGGAGGCAGCTATCAGAGCTTATAATGCTGCACAAGTGGGAACATGGAGGCAGCTATAAAAGCTTATAATGCTGGGCAAGTCAGAACATGGAGTCGGCTATCAGAGCTTATAATGCTGGACAAGTGAGAACATGGAGGCAGCTATCAGAGCTTATAATGCTGGACAAGTGAGAACATGGAGGCAGCTATCAGAGCTTATAATACTGGACAAGTGAGAACATGGAAGCAGCTATCAGAGCTTATAATGCTGGACAAGTCAGAACATGGAGGCAGCTATCAGAGCTTATAATGCTCGACAAGTGAGAACATGGAGGCAGCTATCATAGCTTAAAATGCAGGACAAGTGAGAACATGGAAGCAGCTATCAGAGCTTATAAAGCTGGATAAGTGAGAACATGGAGGCAGCTATCAGAGCTTATAATGCTGAACAAGTGAGAACATGGAGGCAGCTATCAGAGCTTATAATGCTGGACAAGTGAGAACATGGAGGAAGCTATCAGAGCTTATAATGCTGGACAAGTGAGAACATGGAGGCAGCTATCAGAGGTTATAATGCTGGAAAAGTGAGAACATGGAGGCAGCTATCAGAGCTTATAATGCTGGACAAGTGAGAACATAGAGGCAGCTATTAGAGCTTATAATGCTGGACAAGTGACAACATGAAGGCAGCTATCAGAGCTTATAATGCTGGACAAGTGAGAACATGGATGCAGCTATCGGAGCTTATAATGTTGGACAAGTGAGAACACGGAGGCAGCTATCAGAGCTTATAATGCTGGACAAGTGAGAACATGGAGGCAGCTATAAGAGCTTATAATGCTGGGCAAGTCAGAACATGGAGTCGGCTATCAGAGCTTATAATGCTGGACAAGTGAGAACATGGAGGCAGCTATCAGAGCTTATAATACTGGAGAAGTGAGAACATGGAGGCAGCTATCAGCGCTTATAATGCTGGACAAGTGAGAACATGGATGCAGCTATCGGAGCTTATAATGTTGGACAAGTGAGAACACGGAGGCAGCTATCAGAGCTTATAAAGCTGGACAAGTGAGAACATGGAGGCAGCTATAAGAGCTTATAATGCTGGGCAAGTCAGAACATGGAGTCGGCTATCAGAGCTTATAATGCTGGACAAGTGAGAACATGGAGGCAGCTATCAGAGCATATAATACTGGACAAGTGAGAACATGGAGGCAGCTATCAGAGCTTATAATGCTCGACAAGTGAGAACATGGAGGCAGCTATCATAGCTTATAATGCTGGACAAGTGAGAACATGGAAGCAGCTATGAGAGCTTATAAAGCTGGATAAGTGAGAACATGGAGGCAGCTATCAGAGCTTATAATGCTGAACAAGTGAGAACATGGAGGCAGCTATCAGAGCTTATAATGCTGGACAAGTGAGAACATGGAGGCAGCTATCAGAGCTTATAATGCTGGACAAGTGAGAACATGGAGGCAGTTATCAGAGCTTATAATGCTGAACAAGTGAGAACATGGAGGTAGCTATCATAGATTGTAATGCTGGACAAGTGAGAACATGGAAGCAGCTATCAGAGCTTATAATGCTGGATAAGTGAGAACATGGAGGCAGCTATCAGAGCGTATAATGCTGGACAATTGAAAACATGGAGGCAGCTATCAGAGCTTATAATGCTGGACAAGTGAGAACATGGAAGCAGCTATCAGAGCTTATAATGCTGCACAAGTGAGAACGAGAAGGCAGCTATCAAAGCTTATAATGCTAGGCAAGTCAGAACATATAGTCGGCTATCAGAGCTTATAATGCTGGACAAGTGAGAACATAGAGGCAGCTATCAGAACTTATAATGCTGGACAAGTGAGAACATGGAGGCGGCTATCAGAGATTATAATGCTGGACAAGTGAGAACATGGAGGCGGCTATCAGAGCTTATTATACTGGACAAGTGAGAACATGGAGGCAGCTATCAGAGCTTATAATGCTGGACAAGTGAGAACATGGAGACAGCTATCAGAGCTTATAATTCTGGACAAGTGAGAACAAGGAGGCAGCTATCAGAGCTTATCATGCTGGACAAGTGAGATTGGGGCAGCTATCGGAGCTTATAATGCTGGACAAGTGAGAGCATGGAGGCAGCTATCAGAGCTTATAATGCTGGACAAGTGAGAACATGAAGGCAGCTATCAAGGCTTATAATGCTGGACAAGTGAGAACAAGGAGACAGCTATCAGAGCTTATAATACTGGACAAGTGAGAACATGGAGGCAGCTATCAGAGATTAAAATGCTGGACAAGTGAGAACATGGAAGCAGCTATCAGAACGTATAATGCTGGACAAGTGAGAACATGGAGGCAGCTATCAGAGTTTATAATGCTGGACAAGTGAGAACATGGAGGCAGCTATCAGAGCTGATAATACTGGACAAGTGAGAACATGAAGGCAGCTATCAGAGCTTATAATGCTGGACAAGTGGGAACATTGAGGCAGCTATCAGAGCTTATAATGCAAGACAATGAGAACATGGAGGCAGCTATCAGAGCTTATAATACTGGACAAGTGAGAACATGAAGGCAGCTATCAGAGCTTATAATGCTGGACAAGTCAAAACATGGAGGCAGCTATCAGAGCTTATAATGCTCGACAAGTGAGAACATGGAGGCAGCTATCATAACTTATAATGCTGGACAAGTGAGAACATGGAAGCAGCTATCAGAGCTTATAATGCTGGATAAGTGAGAACATGGAAGCAGCTATTGGAGCTTATAATGCTGAACAAGTGAGAACATGGAGGCAGCTATCAGAGCTTATAATGCTGGACAAGTGAGAACATGGAGGCAGCTATCAGAGCTTATAATGCTGGACAAGTGAGAACATGGAGGCAGCTATCAGAGCTTATAATGCTGGACAAGTGAGAGCATAGAGGCAGCTATCAGAGCTTATAATGCTGGACAAGTCAGAACATGGAGGCAGCTATCAGAGCTTATAATGCTCGACAAGTGAGAATATGGAGGCAGCTATCATAGCTTATAATGCTGGACAAGTGAGAACATGGAAGCAGCTATCAGAGCTTATAATGCTGGATAAGTGAGAACATGGAGGCAGCTATCAGAGCTTATAACGCTGAACAAGTGAGAACATGGAGGCAGCTATCATAGCTTATAATGCTGGACAAGTGAGAACATGGAAGCAGCTATGAGAGCTTATAAAGCTGGATAAGTGAGAACATGGAGGCAGCTATCAGAGCTTATAATGCTGAACAAGTGAGAACATGGAGGCAGCTATCAGAGCTTATAATGCTGGACAAGTGAGAACATGGAGACAGCTATGAGAGCTTATAAAGCTGGATAAGTGAGAACATGGAGGTAGCTATCATAGATTGTAATGCTAGACAAGTGAGAACATGGAAGCAGCTATCAGAGCTTATAATGCTGGATAAGTGAGAGCATGGAAGCAGCTATCAGGGCTTATAATGCTGGATAAGTGAGAAAATGGAGGCGGCTATCAGAGCTTATAATGCTGGACAATTGAGAACATGGAGGCAGCTATCAGCTATCAGAGCTTATAATGCTGGATAAGTGAGAACATGGGGGTAGCTATCAGAGCTTATAATGCTGGACAAGTGAGAACATGGAGGCGGCTATCAGAGATTATAATGCTGGACAAGTGAGAACATGGAGGCGGCTATCAGAGCTTATTATACTGGACAAGTGAGAACATGGAGGCAGCTATCAGAGCTTATAATGCTGGACAAGTGAGAACATGGAGACAGCTATCAGAGCTTATAATTCTGGACAAGTGAGAACAAGGAGGCAGCTATCAGAGCTTATCATGCTGGACAAGTGAGATTGGGGCAGCTATCGGAGCTTATAATGCTGGACAAGTGAGAGCATGGAGGCAGCTATCAGAGCTTATAATGCTGGACAAGTGAGAACATGAAAGCAGCTATCAGGGCTTATAATGCTGGACAAGTGAGAACAAGGAGACAGCTATCAGAGCTTATAATACTGGACAAGTGAGAACATGGAGGCAGCTATCAGAGCTTATAATGCTCGACAAGTGAGAACATGGAGGCAGCTATCATAGCTTATAATGCTGGACAAGTGAGAACATGGAAGCAGCTATGAGAGCTTATAAAGCTGGATAAGTGAGAACATGGAGGCAGCTATCAGAGCTTATAATGCTGAACAAGTGAGAACATGGAGGCAGCTATCAGAGCTTATAATGCTGGACAAGTGAGAACATGGAGGCAGCTATCAGAGCTTATAATGCTGGACAAGTGAGAACATGGAGGCAGCTATCAGAGCTTATAATGCTGAACAAGTGAGAACATGGAGGTAGCTATCATAGATTGTAATGCTGGACAAGTGAGAACATGGAAGCAGCTATCAGAGCTTATAATGCTGGATAAGTGAGAACATGGAGGCAGCTATCAGAGCGTATAATGCTGGACAATTGAAAACATGGAGGCAGCTATCAGAGCTTATAATGCTGGACAAGTGAGAACATGGAAGCAGCTATCAGAGCTTATAATGCTGCACAAGTGAGAACAAGGAGGCAGCTATCAGAGCTTATCATGCTGGACAAGTGAGATTGGGGCAGCTATCGGAGCTTATAATGCTGGACAAGTGAGAGCATGGAGGCAGCTATCAGAGCTTATAATGCTGGACAAGTGAGAACATGAAAGCAGCTATCAGGGCTTATAATGCTGGACAAGTGAGAACAAGGAGACAGCTATCAGAGCTTATAATACTGGACAAGTGAGAACATGGAGGCAGCTATCAGAGCTTATAATGCTCGACAAGTGAGAACATGGAGGCAGCTATCATAGCTTATAATGCTGGACAAGTGAGAACATGGAAGCAGCTATGAGAGCTTATAAAGCTGGATAAGTGAGAACATGGAGGCAGCTATCAGAGCTTATAATGCTGAACAAGTGAGAACATGGAGGCAGCTATCAGAGCTTATAATGCTGGACAAGTGAGAACATGGAGGCAGCTATCAGAGCTTATAATGCTGGACAAGTGAGAACATGGAGGCAGCTATCAGAGCTTATAATGCTGAACAAGTGAGAACATGGAGGTAGCTATCATAGATTGTAATGCTGGACAAGTGAGAACATGGAAGCAGCTATCAGAGCTTATAATGCTGGATAAGTGAGAACATGGAGGCAGCTATCAGAGCGTATAATGCTGGACAATTGAAAACATGGAGGCAGCTATCAGAGCTTATAATGCTGGACAAGTGAGAACATGGAAGCAGCTATCAGAGCTTATAATGCTGCACAAGTGAGAACGAGAAGGCAGCTATCAAAGCTTATAATGCTAGGCAAGTCAGAACATATAGTCGGCTATCAGAGCTTATAATGCTGGACAAGAGAGAACATAGAGGCAGCTATCAGAACTTATAATGCTGGACAAGTGAGAACATGGAGGCGGCTATCAGAGATTATAATGCTGGACAAGTGAGAACATGGAGGCGGCTATCAGAGCTTATTATACTGGACAAGTGAGAACATGGAGGCAGCTATCAGAGCTTATAATGCTGGACAAGTGAGAACATGGAGACAGCTATCAGAGCTTATAATTCTGGACAAGTGAGAACAAGGAGGCAGCTATCAGAGCTTATCATGCTGGACAAGTGAGATTGGGGCAGCTATCGGAGCTTATAATGCTGGACAAGTGAGAGCATGGAGGCAGCTATCAGAGCTTATAATGCTGGACAAGTGAGAACATGAAGGCAGCTATCAAGGCTTATAATGCTGGACAAGTGAGAACAAGGAGACAGCTATCAGAGCTTATAATACTGGACAAGTGAGAACATGGAGGCAGCTATCAGAGCTTAAAATGCTGGACAAGTGAGAACATGGAAGCAGCTATCAGAACGTATAATGCTGGACAAGTGAGAACATGGAGGCAGCTATCAGAGTTTATAATGCTGGACAAGTGAGAACATGGAGGCAGCTATCAGAGCTGATAATACTGGACAAGTGAGAACATGAAGGCAGCTATCAGAGCTTATAATGCTGGACAAGTGGGAACATTGAGGCAGCTATCAGAGCTTATAATGCAAGACAATGAGAACATGGAGACAGCTATCAGAGCTTATAATTCTGGACAAGTGAGAACAAGGAGGCAGCTATCAGAGCTTATCATGCTGGACAAGTGAGATTGGGGCAGCTATCGGAGCTTATAATGCTGGACAAGTGAGAGCATGGAGGCAGCTATCAGAGCTTATAATGCTGGACAAGTGAGAACATGAAAGCAGCTATCAGGGCTTATAATGCTGGACAAGTGAGAACAAGGAGACAGCTATCAGAGCTTATAATACTGGACAAGTGAGAACATGGAGGCAGCTATCAGAGCTTATAATGCTCGACAAGTGAGAACATGGAGGCAGCTATCATAGCTTATAATGCTGGACAAGTGAGAACATGGAAGCAGCTATGAGAGCTTATAAAGCTGGATAAGTGAGAACATGGAGGCAGCTATCAGAGCTTATAATGCTGAACAAGTGAGAACATGGAGGCAGCTATCAGAGCTTATAATGCTGGACAAGTGAGAACATGGAGGCAGCTATCAGAGCTTATAATGCTGGACAAGTGAGAACATGGAGGCAGCTATCAGAGCTTATAATGCTGAACAAGTGAGAACATGGAGGTAGCTATCATAGATTGTAATGCTGGACAAGTGAGAACATGGAAGCAGCTATCAGAGCTTATAATGCTGGATAAGTGAGAACATGGAGGCAGCTATCAGAGCGTATAATGCTGGACAATTGAAAACATGGAGGCAGCTATCAGAGCTTATAATGCTGGACAAGTGAGAACATGGAAGCAGCTATCAGAGCTTATAATGCTGCACAAGTGAGAACGAGAAGGCAGCTATCAAAGCTTATAATGCTAGGCAAGTCAGAACATATAGTCGGCTATCAGAGCTTATAATGCTGGACAAGAGAGAACATAGAGGCAGCTATCAGAACTTATAATGCTGGACAAGTGAGAACATGGAGGCGGCTATCAGAGATTATAATGCTGGACAAGTGAGAACATGGAGGCGGCTATCAGAGCTTATTATACTGGACAAGTGAGAACATGGAGGCAGCTATCAGAGCTTATAATGCTGGACAAGTGAGAACATGGAGACAGCTATCAGAGCTTATAATTCTGGACAAGTGAGAACAAGGAGGCAGCTATCAGAGCTTATCATGCTGGACAAGTGAGATTGGGGCAGCTATCGGAGCTTATAATGCTGGACAAGTGAGAGCATGGAGGCAGCTATCAGAGCTTATAATGCTGGACAAGTGAGAACATGAAGGCAGCTATCAAGGCTTATAATGCTGGACAAGTGAGAACAAGGAGACAGCTATCAGAGCTTATAATACTGGACAAGTGAGAACATGGAGGCAGCTATCAGAGCTTAAAATGCTGGACAAGTGAGAACATGGAAGCAGCTATCAGAACGTATAATGCTGGACAAGTGAGAACATGGAGGCAGCTATCAGAGTTTATAATGCTGGACAAGTGAGAACATGGAGGCAGCTATCAGAGCTGATAATACTGGACAAGTGAGAACATGAAGGCAGCTATCAGAGCTTATAATGCTGGACAAGTGGGAACATTGAGGCAGCTATCAGAGCTTATAATGCAAGACAATGAGAACATGGAGGCAGCTATCAGAGCTTATAATACTGGACAAGTGAGAACATGAAGGCAGCTATCAGAGCTTATAATGCTGGACAAGTCAAAACATGGAGGCAGCTATCAGAGCTTATAATGCTCGACAAGTGAGAACATGGAGGCAGCTATCATAACTTATAATGCTGGACAAGTGAGAACATGGAAGCAGCTATCAGAGCTTATAATGCTGGATAAGTGAGAACATGGAGGCAGCTATTGGAGCTTATAATGCTGAACAAGTGAGAACATGGAGGCAGCTATCAGAGCTTATAATGCTGGACAATTGAGAACATGGAGGCAGCTATCAGCTATCAGAGCTTATAATGCTGGATAAGTGAGAACATGGAGGTAGCTATCAGAGCTTATAATCCTGGACAAGTGAGAACATGGAGGCGGCTATCAGAGATTATAATGCTGGACAAGTGAGAACATGGAGGCGGCTATCAGAGCTTATTATACTGGACAAGTGAGAACATGGAGGCAGCTATCAGAGCTTATAATGCTGGACAAGTGAGAACATGGAGACAGCTATCAGAGCTTATAATTCTGGACAAGTGAGAACAAGGAGGCAGCTATCAGAGCTTATCATGCTGGACAAGTGAGATTGGGGCAGCTATCGGAGCTTATAATGCTGGACAAGTGAGAGCATGGAGGCAGCTATCAGAGCTTATAATGCTGGACAAGTGAGAACATGAAAGCAGCTATCAGGGCTTATAATGCTGGACAAGTGAGAACAAGGAGACAGCTATCAGAGCTTATAATACTGGACAAGTGAGAACATGGAGGCAGCTATCAGAGCTTATAATGCTCGACAAGTGAGAACATGGAGGCAGCTATCATAGCTTATAATGCTGGACAAGTGAGAACATGGAAGCAGCTATGAGAGCTTATAAAGCTGGATAAGTGAAAACATGGAGGCAGCTATCAGAGCTTATAATGCTGAACAAGTGAGAACATGGAGGCAGCTATCAGAGCTTATAATGCTGGACAAGTGAGAACATGGAGGCAGCTATCAGAGCTTATAATGCTGGACAAGTGAGAACATGGAGGCAGCTATCAGAGTTTATAATGCTGAACAAGTGAGAACATGGAGGTAGCTATCATAGATTGTAATGCTGGACAAGTGAGAACATGGAAGCAGCTATCAGAGCTTATAATGCTGGATAAGTGAGAACATGGAGGCAGCTATCAGAGCGTATAATGCTGGACAATTGAAAACATGGAGGCAGCTATCAGAGCTTATAATGCTGGACAAGTGAGAACATGGAAGCAGCTATCAGAGCTTATAATGCTGCACAAGTGAGAACGAGAAGGCAGCTATCAAAGCTTATAATGCTAGGCAAGTCAGAAGATATAGTCGGCTATCAGAGCTTATAATGCTGGACAAGAGAGAACATAGAGGCAGCTATCAGAACTTATAATGCTGGACAAGTGAGAACATGGAGGCGGCTATCAGAGATTATAATGCTGGACAAGTGAGAACATGGAGGCGGCTATCAGAGCTTATTATACTGGACAAGTGAGAACATGGAGGCAGCTATCAGAGCTTATAATGCTGGACAAGTGAGAACATGGAGACAGCTATCAGAGCTTATAATTCTGGACAAGTGAGAACAAGGAGGCAGCTATCAGAGCTTATCATGCTGGACAAGTGAGATTGGGGCAGCTATCGGAGCTTATAATGCTGGACAAGTGAGAGCATGGAGGCAGCTATCAGAGCTTATAATGCTGGACAAGTGAGAACATGAAGGCAGCTATCAAGGCTTATAATGCTGGACAAGTGAGAACAAGGAGACAGCTATCAGAGCTTATAATACTGGACAAGTGAGAACATGGAGGCAGCTATCAGAGCTTAAAATGCTGGACAAGTGAGAACATGGAAGCAGCTATCAGAACGTATAATGCTGGACAAGTGAGAACATGGAGGCAGCTATCAGAGTTTATAATGCTGGACAAGTGAGAACATGGAGGCAGCTATCAGAGCTGATAATACTGGACAAGTGAGAACATGAAGGCAGCTATCAGAGCTTATAATGCTGGACAAGTGGGAACATTGAGGCAGCTATCAGAGCTTATAAAGCAAGACAATGAGAACATGGAGGCAGCTATCAGAGCTTATAATACTGGACAAGTGGGAACATGAAGGCAGCTATCAGAGCTTATAATGCTGGACAAGTCAAAACATGGAGGCAGCTATCAGAGCTTATAATGCTCGACAAGTGAGAACATGGAGGCAGCTATCATAACTTATAATGCTGGACAAGTGAGAACATGGAAGCAGCTATCAGAGCTTATAATGCTGGATAAGTGAGAACATGGAGGCAGCTATTGGAGCTTATAATGCTGAACAAGTGAGAACATGGAGGCAGCTATCAGAGCATATAATGCTGGACAAGTGAGAACATGGAGGCAGCTATCAGAGCTTATAATGCTGGACAAGTGAGAACATGGAGGCAGCTATCAGAGCTTATAATGCTGGACAAGTGAGAGCATGGAGGCAGCTATCAGAGCTTATAATGCTTGACAAGTCAGAACATGGAGGCAGCTATCAGAGCTTATAATGCTCGACAAGTGAGAATATGGAGGCAGCTATCATAGCTTATAATGCTGGACAAGTGAGAACATGGAAGCAGCTATCAGAGCTTATAATGCTGGATAAGTGAGAACATGGAGGCAGCTATCAGAGGTTATAATGCTGAACAAGTGAGAACATGGAGGCAGCTATCATAGCTTATAATGCTGGACAAGTGAGAACATGGAAGCAGCTATGAGAGCTTATAAAGCTGGATAAGTGAGAACATGGAGGCAGCTATCAGAGCTTATAATGCTGAACAAGTGAGAACATGGAGGCAGCTATCAGAGCTTATAATGCTGGACAAGTGAGAACATGGAAGCAGCTATCAGAGCTTATAATGCTGGACAAGTGAGAACATGGAGGCAGCTATCAGAGCTTATAATGCTGAACAAGTGAGAACATGGAGGTAGCTATCATAGATTGTAATGCTGGACAAGTGAGAACATGGAAGCAGCTATCAGAGCTTATAATGCTGGATAAGTGAGAACATGGAAGCAGCTATCAGGGCTTATAATGCTGGATAAGTGAGAAAATGGAGGCGGCTATCAGAGCTTATAATGCTGGACAATTGAGAACATGGAGGCAGCTATCAGCTATCAGAGCTTATAATGCTGGATAAGTGAGAACATGGAGGTAGCTATCAGAGCTTATAATGCTGGACAAGTGAGATTGGGGCAGCTATCGGAGCTTATAATGCTGGACAAGTGAGAGCATGGAGGCAGCTATCAGAGCTTATAATGCTGGACAAGTGAGAACATGAAAGCAGCTATCAGGGCTTATAATGCTGGACAAGTGAGAACAAGGAGACAGCTATCAGAGCTTATAATACTGGACAAGTGAGAGCATGGAGGCAGCTATCAGATCTTAAAATGCTGGACAAGTGAGAACATGGAAGCAGCTATCAGAACGTATAATGCTGGACAAGTGAGAACATGGAGGCAGCTATCAGAGTTTATAATGCTGGACAAGTGAGAACATGGAGGCAGCTATCAGAGCTGATAATACTGGACAAGTGAGAACATGAAGGCAGCTATCAGAGCTTATAATGCTGGACAAGTGGGAACATTGAGGCAGCTATCAGAGCTTATAATGCAAGACAAGTGAGAACATGGAGGCAGCTATCAGAGCTTATAATACTGGACAAGTGAGAACATGAAGGCAGCTATCAGAGCTTATAATGTTGGACAAGTCAAAACATGGAGGCAGCTATCAGAGCTTATAATGCTCGACAAGTGAGAACATGGAGGCAGCTATCATAACTTATAATGCTGGACAAGTGAGAACATGGAAGCAGCTATCAGAGCTTATAATGCTGGATAAGTGAGAACATGGAGGCAGCTATCAGAGCTTATAATACTGGACAAGTGAGAACATGGAGGCAGCTATCAGAGCTTATAATGCTGGACAAGTCAGAACATGGAGGCAGCTATCAGAGCTTATAATGCTCGACAAGTGAGAACATGGAGGCAGCTATCATAGCTTAAAATGCTGGACAAGTGAGAACATGGAAGCAGCTATCAGAGCTTATAAAGCTGGATAAGTGAGAACATGGAGGCAGCTATCAGAGCTTATAATGCTGAACAAGTGAGAACATGGAGGCAGCTATCAGAGCTTATAATGCTGGACAAGTGAGAACATGGAAGAAGCTATCAGAGCTTATAATGCTGGTCAAGTGAGAACATGGAGGCAGCTATCAGAGGTTATAATGCTGGAAAAGTGAGAACATGGAGGCAGCTATCAGAGCTTATAATGCTAGACAAGTGAGAACATAGAGGCAGCTATTAGAGCTTATAATGCTGGACAAGTGACAACATAGAGGCAGCTATCAGAGCTTATAATGCTGGACAAGTGAGAACATGGATGCAGCTATCGGAGCTTATAATGTTGGACAAGTGAGAACACGGAGGCAGCTATCAGAGCTTATAATGCTGGACAAGTGAGAACATGGAGGCAGCTATAAGAGCTTATAATGCTGGGCAAGTCAGAACATGGAGTCGGCTATCAGAGCTTATAATGCTGGCAAGTGAGAACATGGAGGCAGCTATCAGAGCTTATAATACTGGAGAAGTGAGAACATGGAGGCAGCTATCAGAGCTTATAATGCTGGACAAGTGAGAACATGGAGGCAGCTATAAGAGCTTATAATGCTGGGCAAGTCTGAACATGGAGTCGGCTATCAGAGCTTATAATGATGGACAAGTGAGAACATGGAGGCAGCTATCAGAGCTTATAATACTGGACAAGTGAGAACATGGAGGCAGCTATCAGAGCTTATAATGCTCGACAAGTGAGAACATGGAGGCAGCTATCATAGCTTATAATGCTGGACAAGTGAGAACATGGAAGCAGCTATGAGAGCTTATAAAGCTGGATAAGTGAGAACATGGAGGCAGCTATCAGAGCTTATAATGCTTAACAAGTGAGAACATGGAGGCAGCTATCAGAGCTTATAATGCTGGACAAGTGAGAACATGGAGGCAGCTATCAGACCTTATAATGCTGGACAAGTGAGAACATGGAGGCAGCTATCAGAGCTTATAATGCTGAACAAGTGAGAACATGGAGGTAGCTATCATAGATTGTAATGCTGGACAAGTGAGAACATGGAAGCAGCTATCAGAGCTTATAATGCTGGATAAGTGAGAACATGGAGGCAGCTATCAGAGCGTATAATGCTGGACAATTGAAAACATGGAGGCAGCTATCAGAGCTTATAATGCTGGACAAGTGAGAACATGGAAGCAGCTATCAGAGCTTATAATGCTGCACAAGTGAGAACGAGAAGGCAGCTATCAAAGCTTATAATGCTAGGCAAGTCAGAACATATAGTCGGCTATCAGAGCTTATAATGCTGGACAAGTGAGAACATAGAGGCAGCTATCAGAACTTATAATGCTGGACAAGTCAGAACATAGAGTCGGCGATCAGAGCTTATAATGCTGGACAAGTGAGAACATGGTGGCGGCTATCAGAGATTATAATGCTGGACAAGTGAGAACATGGAGGCGGCTATCAGAGCTTATTATACTGGACAAGTGAGAACATGGAGGCAGCTATCAGAGCTTATAATGCTCGACAAGTGAGAACATGGAGACAGCTATCAGAGCTTATAATTCTGGACAAGTGAGAACAAGGAGGCAGCTATCAGAGCTTATCATTCTGGACAAGTGAGATTGGGGCAGCTATCGGAGCTTATAATGCTGGACAAGTGAGAGCATGGAGGCAGCTATCAGAGCTTATAATGCTGGACAAGTGAGAACATGAAGGCAGCTATCAAGGCTTATAATGCTGGACAAGTGAGAACAAGGAGACAGCTATCAGAGCTTATAATACTGGACAAGTGAGAACATGGAGGCAGCTATCAGAGCTTAAAATGCTGGACAAGTGAGAACATGGAAGCAGCTATCAGAACGTATAATGCTGGACAAGTGAGAACATGGAGGCAGCTATCAGAGTTTTTAATGCTGGACAAGTGAGAACATGGAGGCAGCTATCAGAGCTGATAATACTGGACAAGTGAGAACATGAAGGCAGCTATCAGAGCTTATAATGCTGGACAAGTGGGAACATTTAGGCAGCTATCAGAGCTTATAATGCAAGACAAGTGAGAACATGGAGGCAGCTATCAGAGCTTATAATACTGGACAAGTGAGAACATGAAGGCAGCTATCAGAGCTTATAATGCTGGACAAGTCAAAACATGGAGGCAGCTATCAGAGCTTATATTGCTCGACAAGTGAGAACATGGAGGCAGCTATCATAACTTATAATGCTGGACAAGTGAGAACATGGAAGCAGCTATCAGAGCTTATAATACTGGAGAAGTGAGAACATGGAGGCAGCTATTAGAGCTTATAATGCTGAACAAGTGAAAACATGGAGGCAGCTATCAGAGCTTATAATGCTGGACAAGTGAGAACATGAAGGCAGCTATCAGAGCTTATAATGCTGGACAAGTGAGAACATGGAGGCAGCTATCAGAGCTTATAATGCTGGACAAGTGAGAGCATGGAGGCAGCTATCAGAGCTTATAATGCTGGACAAGTCAGAACATGGAGGCAGCTATCAGAGCTTATAATGCTCGACAAGTGAGAATATGGAGGCAGCTATCATAGCTTATAATGCTGGACAAGTGAGAACATGGAAGCAGCTATCAGAGCTTATAATGCTGGATAAGTGAGAACATGGAGGCAGCTATCAGAGCTTATAATGCTGAACAAGTGAGAACATGGAGGCAGCTATCAGAGCTTATAATGCTGGACAAGTGAGAACATGGAGGCAGCTATCAGAGCTTATAATGCTGGACAAGTGAGAACATGGAGGCAGCCATCATAGCTTATAATGCTGGACAAGTGAGAACATGGAAGCAGCTATCAGAGCTTATAAAGCTGGATAAGTGAGAACATGGAGGCAGCTATCAGAGCTTATAATGCTGAACAAGTGAGAACATGGAGGCAGCTATCAGAGCTTATAATTCTGGACAAGTGAGAACATGGAGGCAGCTATCAGAGCTTATAATGCTGGACAAGTGAGAACATGGAGGCAGCTATCAGAGCTTATAATGCTGAACAAGTGAGAACATGGAGGTAGCTATCATAGATTGTAATGCTGGACAAGTGGGAACATGGAAGCAGCTATCAGAGCTTATAATGCTGGATAAGTGAGAACATGGAAGCAGCTATCAGAGCTTATAATGCTGGATAAGTGAGAAAATGGAGGCGGCTATCAGAGCTTATAATGCTGGACAATTGAGAACATGGAGGCAGCTATCAGCTATCAGAGCTTATAATGCTGGATAAGTGAGAACATGGAGGTAGCTATCAGAGCTTATAATGCTGAACAAGTGAGAACATGGAGGCGGCTATCAGAGATTATAATGCTGGACAAGTGAGAACATGGAGGCGGCTATCAGAGCTTATTATACAGGACAAGTGAGAACATGGAGGCAGCTATCAGAGCTTATAATGCTGGACAAGTGAGAACATGGAGACAGCTATCAGAGCTTATAATTCTGGACGAGTGAGAACAAGGAGGCAGCTATCAGAGCTTATCATGCTGGACAAGTGAGATTGGGGCAGCTATGGGAGCGTATAATGCTGGACAAGTGAGAGCATGGAGGCAGCTATCAGAGCTTATAATGCTGGACAAGTGAGAACATGAAGGCAGCTATCAGGGCTTATAATGCTGGACAAGTGAGAACAAGGAGACAGCTATCAGAGCTTATAATACTGGACAAGTGAGAACATGGAGGCAGCTATCAGAGCTTAAAATGCTGGACAAGTGAGAACATGGAAGCAGCTATCAGAACGTATAATGCTGGACAAGTGAGAACATGGAGGCTGCTATCAGAGTTTATAATGCTGGACAAGTGAGAACATGGAGGCAGCTATCAGAGCTGATAATACTGGACAAGTGAGAACATGAAGGCAGCTATCAGAGCTTATAATGCTGGACAAGTGGGAACATTGAGGCAGCTATCAGAGCTTATAATGCAAGACAAGTGAGAACATGGAGGCAGCTATCAGAGCTTATAATACTGGACAAGTGAGAACATGGAGGCAGCTATCAGAGCTTATAATGCTGGACAAGTCAAAACATGGAGGCAGCTATCAGAGCTTATAATGCTCGACAAGTGAGAACATGGAGGCAGCTATCATAACTTATAATGCTGGACAAGTGAGAACATGGAAGCAGCTATCAGAGCTTATAATGCTGGATAAGTGAGAACATGGAGGCAGCTATTAGAGCTTATAATGCTGAACAAGTGAGAACATGGAGGCAGCTATCAGAGCTTATAATGCTGGACAAGTGAGAACATGGAGGCAGCTATCAGAGCTTATAATGCTGGACAAGTGAGAACATGGAGGCAGCTATCAGAGCTTATAATGCTGGACAAGTGAGAGCATGGAGGCAGCTATCAGAGCTTCTAATGCTGGACAAGTCAGAACATGGAGGCAGCTATCAGAGCTTATAATGCTCGACAAGTGAGAATATGGAGGCAGCTATCATAGCTTATAATGCTGGACAAGTGAGAACATGGAAGCAGCTATCAGAGCTTATAATACTGAACAAGTGAGAACATGGAGGCAGCTATCAGAGCTTATAATGCTGGACAAGTCAGTACATGGAGGCAGCTATCAGAGCTTATAATGCTCGACAAGTGAGAACATGGAGGCAGCTATCATAGTTTATAATGCTGGACAAGTGAGAACATGGAATCAGCTATCAGAGCTTATAATACTGGACAAGTGAGAACATGGAGGCAGCTATCAGAGCTTATAATGCTGGACAAGTCGGAACATGGAGGCAGCTATCAGAGCTTATAATGCTGGACAAGTGGGAACATTGAGGCAGCTATCAGAGCTTATAATGCTGGACAAGTGAGAACATGGAGGCAGCTATCAGAGCTTATAATGCTGGACAAGTGGGAACATTGAGGCAGCTATCAGAGCTTATAATGCTGGATAAGTGAGAAAATGGAGGCAGCTATCAGAGCTTATAATGCTGGACAAGTGGGAAAATTGAGGCAGCTATCAGAGCTATAATGCTGGACAAGTGGGAAAATTGAGGCAGCTATCAGAGCTTATAATACTGGACAAGTGAGAACATGGAGGCAGTTATCAGAGCTTATAATGCTGGACAAGTGAGAACATAGAGGCAGCTATCAGAACTTATAATGCTGGACAAGTCTGAACATAGAGTCGGCGATCAGAGCTTATAATGCTGGACAAGTGAGAACATGGAGGCGGCTATCAGAGATTATAATGCTGGACAAGTGAGAACATGGAGGCGGCTAAAAGAGCTTATTATACTGGACAAGTGAGAACATGGAGGCAGCTATCAGAGCTTATAATGCTGGACAAGTGAGAATATGGAGTTAGCTATCATAGCTTATAATTCTGGACAAGTGAGATTGGGGCAGCTATCAGAGCTTATAATGCTGGACAAGTGAGAGCATGGAGGCAGCTATCAGAGCTTATAATGCTGGACAAGTGAGAACATGAAGGCAGCTATCAGGGCTCATAATGCTGGACAAGTGAGAACATGGAGGCAGCTATCAGAGCTTAAAATGCTGGACAAGTGAGAACATGGAAGCAGCTATCAGAACGTATAATGCTGGACAAGTGAGAACATGGAGGCAGCTATCAGAGTTTATAATGCTGGACAAGTGAGAACATGGAGGCAGCTATCAGAGCTGATAATACTGGACAAGTGAGAACATGAAGGCAGCTATCAGAGCTTATAATGCTGTACAAGTGGGAACATTGAGGCAGCTATCAGAGCTTATAATGCAAGACAAGTGAGAACATGGAGGCAGCTATCAGAGTTTATAATACTGGACAAGTGAGAACATGAAGGCAGCTATCAGAGCTTATAATGCTGGACAAGTCAAAACATGGAGGCAGCTATCAGAGCTTATAATGCTCGACAAGTGAGAACATGGAGGCAGCAATCATAACGTATAATGCTGGACAAATGAGAACATGGAAGCAGCTATCAGAGCTTATAACGCTGGATAAGTGAGAACATGGAGGAAGCTATTAGAGCTTATAATGCTGAACAAGTGAGAACATGGAGGCAGCTATCAGAGCTTATAATGCTGGACAAGTGAGAACATGGAGGCAGCTATCAGAGCTTATAATGCTGGACAAGTGAGAACATGGAGGCAGCTATCAGAGCTGATAATGCTGGACAAGTGAGAGCATGGAGGCAGCTATCAGAGCTTATAATGCTGGACAAGGCAGAACATGGAGGCAGCTATCAGAGCTTATAATGCTCGAAAAGTGAGTATATGGAGGCAGCTATCATAGCTTATAATGCTGGACAAGTGAGAACATGGAAGCAGCTATCAGAGCTTATAATGCTGGACAAGTGAGAACATGGAGGCAGCTATCAGAGCTGATAATACTGGACAAGTGAGAACACGAAGGCAGCTATCAGAGCTTATAATGCTGGACAAGTGGGAACATTGAGGCAGCTATCAGAGCTTATAATGCAAGACAAGTGAGAACATGGAGGCAGCTATCAGAGCTTATAATGCTCGACAAGTGAGAACATGGAGGCAGCTATCATAACTTATAATGCTGGACAAGTGAGAACATGGAAGCAGCTATCAGAGCTTATAATGCTGTATAAGTGAGAACATGGAGGCAGCTATTAGAGCTTATAATGCTGAACAAGTCAGAACATGGATGCAACTATCAGAGCTTATAATGCTGGGCAAGTGAGAACATGGAGGCAGCTATCAGAGCTTATAATGCTGAACAAGTGAGAACATGGAGGCAGCTATCAGAGCGTATAATGCTGGACAAGTGAGAATATGGAGGCAGCTATCAGAGCTTATAATACTGAACAAGTGAGAACATGAAGGCAGCTATCAGGGCTCATAATGCTGGACAAGTGAGAACATGGAGGCAGCTATCAGAGCTTAAAATGCTGGACAAGTGAGAACATGGAAGCAGCTATCAGAACGTATAATGCTGGACAAGTGAGAACATGGAGGCAGCTATCAGAGTTTATAATGCTGGACAAGTGAGAACATGGAGGCAGCTATCAGAGCTGATAATACTGGACAAGTGAGAACATGAAGGCAGCTATCAGAGCTTATAATGCTGGACAAGTGGGAACATTGAGGCAGCTATCAGAGCTTATAATGCAAGACAAGTGAGAACATGGAGGCAGCTATCAGAGTTTATAATACTGGAAAAGTGAGAACATGAAGGCAGCTATCAGAGCTTATAATGCTGGACAAGTCAAAACATGGAGGCAGCTATCAGAGCTTATAATGCTCGACAAGTGAGAACATGGAGGCAGCTATCATAACGTATAATGCTGGACAAGTGAGAACATGGAAGCAGCTATCAGAGCTTATAACGCTGGATAAGTGAGAACATGGAGGAAGCTATTAGAGCTTATAATGCTGAACAAGTGAGAACATGGAGGCAGCTATCAGAGCTTATAATGCTGGACAAGTGAGAACATGGAGGCAGCTATCAGAGCTTATAATGCTGGACAAGTGAGAACATGGAGGCAGCTATCAGAGCTGATAATGCTGGACAAGTGAGAGCATGGAGGCAGCTATCAGAGCTTATAATGCTGGACAAGTCAGAACATGGAGGCAGCTATCAGAGCTTATAATGCTCGAAAAGTGAGTATATGGAGGCAGCTATCATAGCTTATAATGCTGGACAAGTGAGAACATGGAAGCAGCTATCAGAGCTTATAATGCTGGACAAGTGAGAACATGGAGGCAGCTATCAGAGCTGATAATACTGGACAAGTGAGAACATGAAGGCAGCTATCAGAGCTTATAATGCTGGACAAGTGGGAACATTGAGGCAGCTATCAGAGCTTATAATGCAAGACAAGTGAGAACATGGAGGCAGCTATCAGAGCTTATAATGCTCGACAAGTGAGAACATGGAGGCAGCTATCATAACTTATAATGCTGGACAAGTGAGAACATGGAAGCAGCTATCAGAGCTTATAATGCTGTATAAGTGAGAACATGGAGGCAGCTATTAGAGCTTATAATGCTGAACAAGTCAGAACATGGATGCAACTATCAGAGCTTATAATGCTGGGCAAGTGAGAACATGGAGGCAGCTATCAGAGCTTATAATGCTGAACAAGTCAAAACATGGAGGCAGCTATCAGAGCTTATAATGCTGGATAAGTGAGAACATGGAGGCGGCTATCAGAGTGTATAATGCTGGACAATTGAAAACATGGAGGCAGCTATCAGAGCTTATAATGCTGGACAAGTGCGAATATGGAGGCAGCTATCAGAGCTTATAATGCTGCACAAGTGAGAACGAGAAGGCAGCTATCAAAGCTTATAATGCTGGGCAAGTCAGAACATTGAGGCAGCTATCAGAACTTATAATGCTGGACAAGTCAGAACATAGAGTCGGCGATCAGAGCTTATAATGCTGGACAAGTGAGAACATGGAGGCGGCTATCAGAGATTATAATGCTGGACAAGTGAGAACATGGAGTCAGCTATCAGAGCTTAAAATGCTGGACAAGTGAGAACATGGAGGCAGCTATCAGAACGCATAATGCTGGACAAGTGAGAACATGGAGGCAGCTATCAGAACGTATAATGCTGGACAAGTGAGAACATGGAGGCAGCTATCAGAGTTTATAATGCTGGACAAGTGAGAACATGGAGGCAGCTATCAGAGCTGATAACACTGGACAAGTGAGAACATGAAGGCAGCTATCAGAGCTTATAATGCTGGACAAGTGGGAACATTGAGGCAGCTATCAGAGCTTATAATGCAAGACAAGTGAGAACATAGAGGCAGCTATCAGAGCTTATAATACTGGACAAGTCAGAACATGAAGGCAGCTATCAGAGCTTATAATGCTGGACAAGTCAAAACATGGAGGCAGCTATCAGAGCTTATAATGCTCGACAAGTGAGAACATGGAGGCAGCTATCATAGCTTATAATGCTGGACAAGTGAGAACATGGAAGCAGCTATCAGAGCCTCTAATGGTGAACAAGTGAGAACATGGAGGCAGCTATCAGAGCTTATAATGCTGGATAAGTGAGAACATGGAGGCAGCTATCAGAGCCTCTAATGGTGAACAAGTGAGAACATGGAGGCAGCTATCAGAGCTTATAATGCTGTACAAGTGAGAACATGGAGGCAGCTATCAGAGCTTATAATGCTGCACAAGTGAGAGCGAGAAGGCAGCTATCAAAGCTTATAATGATGGGCAAGTCAGAACATAGAGTCGGCTATCAGAGCTTATAATGCTGGACAAGTGAGAACATGGAGGCGGCTATCAGAGATTATAATGCTGGACAAGTGAGAACATGGAGGCGGCTATCAGAGCGTATAATACTGGACAAGTGACAACATTGAGGCAGCTATCAGAACTTATAATGCTGGACAAGTCAGAACATAGAGTCGGCGATCAGAGTTTATAATGCTGGACAAGTGAGAACATGGAGGCGGCTATCAGAGATTATAATGCTGGACAAGTGAGAACATGGAGGCGGCTATCAGAGCGTATAATACTTGACAAGTGAGAACATGGAGGCAGCTATCAGAGCTTATAATGCTGGACAAGTGAGAACATGGAGACAGCTATCAGAGCTTATAATGCTGGACAAGTGAGAACAAGGAGGCAGCTATCAGAGCTTATCATGCTGGACAAGTGAGAACATGGAGGCAGCTATCAGAGCTGATAATACTGGACAAGTGAAAACATGAAGGCAGCTATCAGAGCTTATAATGCTGGACAAGTGGGAACATTGAAGCAGCTATCAGAGCTTATAAAGCTAGACAAGTGAGAACATGGAGGTAGCTATCAGAGCTTTTCATGCTGGACAAGTGGGAACATTGAGGCAGCTATCAGAGCTTATAATGCTGGATAAGTGAGAACATGGAGGTAGCTATCAGAGCTTATAATGCTGGACAAGTGAGAACATAGAGGAAGCTATCAGAGCTTATAATGCTGGACAAGTGATAAAATGGAGGCAGCTATCAGAGCTTATAATGCTGGACAAGTGGGAAAATTGAGGCAGCTATCACAGCTTATAATACTGGACAAGTGAGAACATGGAGGCAGCTATCAGAGCTTATAATGCTGGACAAGTGAGAACATGGAGGCAGCTATCAGAGTTATAATGCTGGGCAAGTCAGAATATGGAGGCAGTTATCAGAGCTTATAATGCTGCACAAGTGAGAACATGGAGGCAGCTATCAGAACTTATAATGCTGGACAAGTGAGAACATGGAGGCAGCTATCAGAGTTTATAATGCTGGACAAGTGAGAACATGGAGGCAACTATCAGAGCTTATAATGCTGGACAAGTGAGAACACGGAGGCAGCTATCAGAGCTTATAATGCTGGACAAGTGAGAGCATGGAGGCAGCTATCAGAGCTTATAATACTGAACAAGTGAGAACATGGAGGCAGCTATCAGAGCTTATAATGCTGGACAAGTCAGAACATGGAGGCAGCTATTAGAGCTTATAATGCTCGACAAGTGGAACATGGAGGCAGCTATCATAGCTTATAATGCTGGACAAGTGAGAACATGGAGGCAACTATCAGAGCTTATAATGCTGAACAAGTGAGAACATGAAGGCAGCTATCAGAGCTTATAATACTGGACAAGTGAGAACATGGAGGCAGCTATCAGAGCTTATAATGCTGGACAAGTGAGAACATGGAGGCAGCTATCAGAGCTTATAATGCTGAACAAGTGAGAACATGGAGGTAGCTATCATAGATTGTAATGCTGGACAAGTGAAAACATGGAAGCAGCTATCAGAGCTTATAATGGTGGATAAGTGAGAACATGGAGGCGGCTATCAGAGCGTATAATGCTGGACAATTGAAAACATGGAGGCAGCTATCAGAGCTTATAATGCTGGACAAGTGAGAACATGGAGGCAGCTATCAGAGCTTATAATGCTGCACAAGTGAGAGCGAGAAGGCAGCTATCAAAGCTTATAATGATGGGCAAGTCAGAACATAGAGTCGGCTATCAGAGCTTATAATGCTGGACAAGTGAGAACATTGAGGCAGCTATCAGAACTTATAATGCTGGACAAGTCAGAACATAGAGTCGGCGATCAGAGTTTATAATGCTGGACAAGTGAGAGCATGGAGGCGGCTATCAGAGATTATAATGCTGGACAAGTGAGAACATGGAGGCGGCTATCAGAGCGTATAATACTGGACAAGTGAGAACATGGAGGCAGCTATCAGAGCTTATAATGCTGGACAAGTGAGAACATGGAGACAGCTATCAGAGCTTATAATGCTGGACAAGTGAGAACAAGGAGGCAGCTATCAGAGCTTATCATGTTGGACAAGTGAGAACATGGAGGCAGCTATCAGAGCTGATAATACTGGACAAGTGAAAACATGAAGGCAGCTATCAGAACTTATAATGCTGGACAAGTGGGAACATTGAAGCAGCTATCAGAGCTTATAAAGCTAGACAAGTGAGAACATGGAGGTAGCTATCAGAGCTTTTCATGCTGGACAAGTGGGAACATTGAGGCAGCTATCAGAGCTTATAATGCTGGATAAGTGAGAACATGGAGGTAGCTATCAGAGCTTCTAATGCTGGACAAGTGAGAACATAGAGGAAGCTATCAGAGCTTCTAATGCTGGACAAGTGAGAAAATGGAGGCAGCTATCAGAGCTTATAATGCTGGACAAGTTGGAAAATTGAGGCAGCTATCACAGCTTATAATACTGGACAAGTGAGAACATGGAGGCAGCTATCAGAGCTTATAATGCTGAACAAGTGAGAACATGGAGGCCGCTATCAGAGCTTATAATGCTGAACAAGTGAGAACATGGAGGTAGCTATCATAGATTGTAATGCTGGACAAGTGAGAACATGGAAGCAGCTATCAGAGCTTATAATGCTGGATAAGTGAGAAAATGGAGGCGGATATTAGAGCTTATAATGCTGGACAAGTGAGAACGTTACGACAGCTATCAGAGCTTATAATGCTGGACAAGTGAGAACATGGAGGCAGCTATCAGAGCTTATAATGCTGGACAAGTGAGAAAATGGAGGCAGCTATCAGAGCTTATAATGCTGGACAAGTGGGAAAATTGAGGCAGCTATCACAGCTTATAATACTGGACAAGTGAGAACATGGAGGCAGCTATCAGAGCTTATAATGCTGAACAAGTGAGAACATGGAGGCCGCTATCAGAGCTTATAATGCTGAACAAGTGAGAACATGGAGGTAGCTATCATAGATTGTAATGCTGGACAAGTGAGAACATGGAAGCAGCTATCAGAGCTTATAATGCTGGATAAGTGAGAAAATGGAGGCGGATATCAGAGCTTATAATGCTGGACAAGTGAGAACGTTAAGACAGCTATCAGAGCTTATAATGCTGGACAAGTGAGAACATGGAGGCAGCTATCAGAGCTTATAATGCTGGACAAGTGAGAACATGGAGGCAGCTATCAGAGCTTATAATGCTGGACAAGTGAGAACATGGAGGCAGCTATCAGAGCTTAAAATGCTGGACAAGTGAGAACATGGATGCAGCTATCGGAGCTTATAATGTTGGACAAGTGAGAACACGGAGGTAGCTATCAGAGCTTATAATGCTGGACAAGTGAGAACATAGAGGTAGCTATAAGAGCTTATAATGCTGGGCAAGTGAGAACATGGAGACAGCTATCAGAGCTTATAATTCTGGACAAGTGAGAACAAGGAGGCAGCTATCAGAGCTTATCAAGCTGGACAAGTGAGATTGGGGCAGCTATCAGAGCTTATAATGCTGGACAAGTGAGAACATGGAGGCAGCTATCAGAGCTTATAATGCTGGACAAGTGAGAACATGAAGGCAGCTATCAGGGCTTATAATGCTGGACAAGTGAGAACAAGGAGACAGCTATCAGAGCTTATAATACTGGACAAGTGAGAACATGGAGGCAGCTATCAGAGCTTAAAATGCTGGACAAGTGAGAACATGGAGGCAGCTATCAGAACGTATAATGCTGGACAAGTGAGAACATGGAGGCAGCTATCAGAGCTTATAATGCTGGACAAGTGAGAACATGGATGCAGCTATCAGAGCTTATAATACTGAACAAGTGAGAACATGGAGGCAGCTATCAGAGCTTATAATGCTGGACAAGTCAGAACATGGAGGCAGCTATTAGAGCTTATAATGCTCGACAAGTGAGAACATGGAGGCAGCTATCATAGCTTATAATGCTGGACAAGTGAGAACATGGAGGCAACTATCAGAACTTATAATGCTGAACAAGTGAGAACATGAAGGCAGCTATCAGAGCTTTTCATGCTGGACAAGTGGGAACATTGAGGCAGCTATCAGAGCTTATAATGCTGGATAAGTGAGAACATGGAGGTAGCTATCAGAGCTTATAATGCTGGACAAGTGAGAACATAGAGGAAGCTATCAGAGCTTATAATGCTGGACAAGTGAGAAAATGGAGGCAGCTATCAGAGCTTATAATGCTGGACAAGTGGGAAAATTGAGGCAGCTATCACAGCTTATAATACTGGACAAGTGAGAACATGGAGGCAGCTATCAGAGCTTATAATGCTGAACAAGTGAGAATATGGAGGCCGCTATCAGAGCTTATAATGCTGAACAAGTGAGAACATGGAGGTAGCTATCATAGATTGTAATGCTGGACAAGTGAGAACATGGAAGCAGCTATCAGAGCTTATAATGCTGGATAAGTGAGAAAATGGAGGCGGATATCAGAGCTTATAATGCTGGACAAGTGAGAACGTTAAGACAGCTATCAGAGCTTATAATGCTGGACAAGTGAGAACATGGAGGCAGCTATCAGAGCTTATAATGCTGGACAAGTGAGAACATGGAGGCAGCTATCAGAGCTTATAATGCTGGACAAGTGAGAACATGGAGGCAGCTATCAGAGCTTAAAATGCTGGACAAGTGAGAACATGGATGCAGTTATCGGAGCTTATAATGTTGGACAAGTGAGAACACGGAGGTAGCTATCAGAGCTTATAATGCTGGACAAGTGAGAACATAGAGGTAGCTATAAGAGCCTATAATGCTGGGCAAGTGAGAACATGGAGACAGCTATCAGAGCTTATAATTCTGGACAAGTGAGAACAAGGAGGCAGCTATCAGAGCTTATCAAGCTGGACAAGTGAGATTGGGGCAGCTATCAGAGCTTATAATGCTGGACAAGTGAGAACATGGAGGCAGCTATCAGAGCTTATAATGCTGGACAAGTGAGAACATGAAGGCAGCTATCAGGGCTTATAATGCTGGACAAGTGAGAACAAGGAGACAGCTATCAGAGCTTATAATACTGGGCAAGTGAGAACATGGAGGCAGCTATCAGAGCTTAAAATGCTGGACAAGTGAGAACATGGAGGCAGCTATCAGAACGTATAATGCTGGACAAGTGAGAACATGGAGGCAGCTATCAGAGTTTATAATGCTGGACAAGTGAGAACATGGAGGCAGCTATCAGAGCTGATAACACTGGACAAGTGAGAGCATGAAGGCAGCTATCAGAGCTTATAATGCTGGAGAAGTGGGAACATTGAGGCAGCTATCAGAGCTTATAATGCAAGACAAGTGAGAACATGGAGGCAGCTATCAGAGCTTATAATACTGGACAAGTGAGAACATGAAGGCAGCTATCAGAGCTTATAATGCTGGACAAGTCAAAACATGGAGGCAGCTATCAGAGCTTATAATGCTCGACAAGTGAGAACATGGAGGCAGCTATCATAGCTTATAATGCTGGACAAGTGACAACATGGAGGCAGCTATCAGAGCTTATAATGCTGGATAAGTGACAACATGGAGGCAGCTATCAGAGCTTATAATGCTGAACAAGTGAGAACATGGAGGCAGCTATCAAAGCTTAAAATGCTGGACAAATGAAAACATGGAGGCAGCTATCAGAGCTTATAATGCTGGACAAGTGAGGACATGGAGGCAGCTATCAGAGCTTATAATGCTGGACAAGTGAGAACATGGAGGCAGCTATCAGAGCTTATAATGCTGGACAAGTCAGAACATGGAGGCAGCTATCAGAGCTTATAATGCTCGACAAGTGAGAATATGGAGGCAGCTATCATAGCTTATAATGCTGGACAAGTGAGAACATGGAAGCAGCTATCAGAGCTTATAATGCTGGATAAGTGAGAGCATGGAGGTAGCTATCAGAGCTTATAATGCTGAACAAGTGAGAACATGGAGGCAGCTATCAGAGCTTATAATGCTGGACAAGTGAGAACATCGAGGCAGCTATCAGAGCTTATAATGCTGGCAATTGAGAACATGGACGCAGCTATCAGAGCTTATAATGCTGGACAAGTGAGAACATGGAGGCAGCTATCAGAGCTTATAATGCTGGACAAGTGAGAACATAGAGGCAGCTATTAGAGCTTATAATGCTGGACAAGTGAGAACATGGAGGCAGCTATCAGAGCTTATAATGCTGGACAAGTGAGAACATGGATGCAGCTATCGAAGCTTATAATGTTGGACAAGTGAGAACACGGAGGCAGTTATCAGAGCTTATAATGCTGCACAAGTGAGAACATGGAGGCAGCTATCAGAACTTATAATGCTGGACAAGTGAGAACATGGAGGCAGCTATCAGAGTTTATAATGCTGGACAAGTGAGAACATGGAGGCAACTATCAGAGCTTATAATGCTGGACAAGTGAGAACACGGAGGCAGCTATCAGAGCTTATAATGCTGGACAAGTGAGAACATGGAGGCAGCTATCAGAGCTTATAATGCTGAACAAGTGAGAACATGGAGGCCGCTATCAGAGCTTATAATGCTGAACAAGTGAGAACATGGAGGTAGCTATCATAGATTGTAATGCTGGACAAGTGAGAACATGGAAGCAGCTATCAGAGCTTATAATGCTGGATAAGTGAGAAAATGGAGGCGGATATCAGAGCTTATAATGCTGGACAAGTGAGAACGTTAAGACAGCTATCAGAGCTTATAATGCTGGACAAGTGAGAACATGGAGGCAGCTATCAGAGCTTATAATGCTGGACAAGTGAGAACATGGAGGCAGCTATCAGAGCTTATAATGCTGGACAAGTGAGAACATGGAGGCAGCTATCAGAGCTTAAAATGCTGGACAAGTGAGAACATGGATGCAGCTATCGGAGCTTATAATGTTGGACAAGTGAGAACACGGAGGTAGCTATCAGAGCTTATAATGCTGGACAAGTGAGAACATAGAGGTAGCTATAAGAGCTTATAATGCTGGGCAAGTGAGAACATGGAGACAGCTATCAGAGCTTATAATTCTGGACAAGTGAGAACAAGGAGGCAGCTATCAGAGCTTATCAAGCTGGACAAGTGAGATTGGGGCAGCTATCAGAGCTTATAATGCTGGACAAGTGAGAACATGGAGGCAGCTATCAGAGCTTATAATGCTGGACAAGTGAGAACATGAAGGCAGCTATCAGGGCTTATAATGCTGGACAAGTGAGAACAAGGAGACAGCTATCAGAGCTTATAATACTGGACAAGTGAGAACATGGAGGCAGCTATCAGAGCTTAAAATGCTGGACAAGTGAGAACATGGAGGCAGCTATCAGAACGTATAATGCTGGACAAGTGAGAACATGGAGGCAGCTATCAGAGCTTATAATGCTGGACAAGTGAGAACATGGATGCAGCTATCAGAGCTTATAATACTGAACAAGTGAGAACATGGAGGCAGCTATCAGAGCTTATAATGCTGGACAAGTCAGAACATGGAGGCAGCTATTAGAGCTTATAATGCTCGACAAGTGAGAACATGGAGGCAGCTATCATAGCTTATAATGCTGGACAAGTGAGAACATGGAGGCAACTATCAGAACTTATAATGCTGAACAAGTGAGAACATGAAGGCAGCTATCAGAGCTTTTCATGCTGGACAAGTGGGAACATTGAGGCAGCTATCAGAGCTTATAATGCTGGATAAGTGAGAACATGGAGGTAGCTATCAGAGCTTATAATGCTGGACAAGTGAGAACATAGAGGAAGCTATCAGAGCTTATAATGCTGGACAAGTGAGAAAATGGAGGCAGCTATCAGAGCTTATAATGCTGGACAAGTGGGAAAATTGAGGCAGCTATCACAGCTTATAATACTGGACAAGTGAGAACATGGAGGCAGCTATCAGAGCTTATAATGCTGAACAAGTGAGAATATGGAGGCCGCTATCAGAGCTTATAATGCTGAACAAGTGAGAACATGGAGGTAGCTATCATAGATTGTAATGCTGGACAAGTGAGAACATGGAAGCAGCTATCAGAGCTTATAATGCTGGATAAGTGAGAAAATGGAGGCGGATATCAGAGCTTATAATGCTGGACAAGTGAGAACGTTAAGACAGCTATCAGAGCTTATAATGCTGGACAAGTGAGAACATGGAGGCAGCTATCAGAGCTTATAATGCTGGACAAGTGAGAACATGGAGGCAGCTATCAGAGCTTATAATGCTGGACAAGTGAGAACATGGAGGCAGCTATCAGAGCTTAAAATGCTGGACAAGTGAGAACATGGATGCAGTTATCGGAGCTTATAATGTTGGACAAGTGAGAACACGGAGGTAGCTATCAGAGCTTATAATGCTGGACAAGTGAGAACATAGAGGTAGCTATAAGAGCCTATAATGCTGGGCAAGTGAGAACATGGAGACAGCTATCAGAGCTTATAATTCTGGACAAGTGAGAACAAGGAGGCAGCTATCAGAGCTTATCAAGCTGGACAAGTGAGATTGGGGCAGCTATCAGAGCTTATAATGCTGGACAAGTGAGAACATGGAGGCAGCTATCAGAGCTTATAATGCTGGACAAGTGAGAACATGAAGGCAGCTATCAGGGCTTATAATGCTGGACAAGTGAGAACAAGGAGACAGCTATCAGAGCTTATAATACTGGGCAAGTGAGAACATGGAGGCAGCTATCAGAGCTTAAAATGCTGGACAAGTGAGAACATGGAGGCAGCTATCAGAACGTATAATGCTGGACAAGTGAGAACATGGAGGCAGCTATCAGAGTTTATAATGCTGGACAAGTGAGAACATGGAGGCAGCTATCAGAGCTGATAACACTGGACAAGTGAGAGCATGAAGGCAGCTATCAGAGCTTATAATGCTGGAGAAGTGGGAACATTGAGGCAGCTATCAGAGCTTATAATGCAAGACAAGTGAGAACATGGAGGCAGCTATCAGAGCTTATAATACTGGACAAGTGAGAACATGAAGGCAGCTATCAGAGCTTATAATGCTGGACAAGTCAAAACATGGAGGCAGCTATCAGAGCTTATAATGCTCGACAAGTGAGAACATGGAGGCAGCTATCATAGCTTATAATGCTGGACAAGTGACAACATGGAGGCAGCTATCAGAGCTTATAATGCTGGATAAGTGACAACATGGAGGCAGCTATCAGAGCTTATAATGCTGAACAAGTGAGAACATGGAGGCAGCTATCAAAGCTTAAAATGCTGGACAAATGAAAACATGGAGGCAGCTATCAGAGCTTATAATGCTGGACAAGTGAGGACATGGAGGCAGCTATCAGAGCTTATAATGCTGGACAAGTGAGAACATGGAGGCAGCTATCAGAGCTTATAATGCTGGACAAGTCAGAACATGGAGGCAGCTATCAGAGCTTATAATGCTCGACAAGTGAGAATATGGAGGCAGCTATCATAGCTTATAATGCTGGACAAGTGAGAACATGGAAGCAGCTATCAGAGCTTATAATGCTGGATAAGTGAGAGCATGGAGGTAGCTATCAGAGCTTATAATGCTGAACAAGTGAGAACATGGAGGCAGCTATCAGAGCTTATAATGCTGGACAAGTGAGAACATCGAGGCAGCTATCAGAGCTTATAATGCTGGCAATTGAGAACATGGACGCAGCTATCAGAGCTTATAATGCTGGACAAGTGAGAACATGGAGGCAGCTATCAGAGCTTATAATGCTGGACAAGTGAGAACATAGAGGCAGCTATTAGAGCTTATAATGCTGGACAAGTGAGAACATGGAGGCAGCTATCAGAGCTTATAATGCTGGACAAGTGAGAACATGGATGCAGCTATCGAAGCTTATAATGTTGGACAAGTGAGAACACGGAGGCAGTTATCAGAGCTTATAATGCTGCACAAGTGAGAACATGGAGGCAGCTATCAGAACTTATAATGCTGGACAAGTGAGAACATGGAGGCAGCTATCAGAGTTTATAATGCTGGACAAGTGAGAACATGGAGGCAACTATCAGAGCTTATAATGCTGGACAAGTGAGAACACGGAGGCAGCTATCAGAGCTTATAATGCTGGACAAGTGAGAACATGGAGGCAGCTATCAGAGTTTATAATACTGAACAAGTGAGAACATGGAGGCAGCTATCAGAGCTTATAATGCTGGAAAAGTCAGAACATGGAGGCAGCTATTAGAGCTTATAATGCTCGACAAGTGAGAACATGGAGGCAGCTATCATAGCTTATAATGCTGGACAAGTGAGAACATGGAGGCAACTATCAGAACTTATAATGCTGAACAAGTGAGAACATGAAGGCAGCTATCAGAGCTTATAATGCTGGACAAGTGAGAACATGGAGGCAGCTATCAGAGCTTAAAATGCTGGACAAGTGAGAACATGGATGCAGTTATCGGAGCTTATAATGTTGGACAAGTGAGAACACGGAGGTAGCTATCAGAGCTTATAATGCTGGACAAGTGAGAACATAGAGGTAGCTATAAGAGCCTATAATGCTGGGCAAGTGAGAACATGGAGACAGCTATCAGAGCTTATAATTCTGGACAAGTGAGAACAAGGAGGCAGCTATCAGAGCTTATCAAGCTGGACAAGTGAGATTGGGGCAGCTATCAGAGCTTATAATGCTGGACAAGTGAGAACATGGAGGCAGCTATCAGAGCTTATAATGCTGGACAAGTGAGAACATGAAGGCAGCTATCAGGGCTTATAATGCTGGACAAGTGAGAACAAGGAGACAGCTATCAGAGCTTATAATACTGGACAAGTGAGAACATGGAGGCAGCTATCAGAGCTTAAAATGCTGGACAAGTGAGAACATGGAGGCAGCTATCAGAACGTATAATGCTGGACAAGTGAGAACATGGAGGCAGCTATCAGAGTTTATAATGCTGGACAAGTGAGAACATGGAGGCAGCTATCAGAGCTGATAACACTGGACAAGTGAGAGCATGAAGGCAGCTATCAGAGCTTATAATGCTGGAGAAGTGGGAACATTGAGGCAGCTATCAGAGCTTATAATGCAAGACAAGTGAGAACATGGAGGCAGCTATCAGAGCTTATAATACTGGACAAGTGAGAACATGAAGGCAGCTATCAGAGCTTATAATGCTGGACAAGTCAAAACATGGAGGCAGCTATCAGAGCTTATAATGCTCGACAAGTGAGAACATGGAGGCAGCTATCATAGCTTATAATGCTGGACAAGTGACAACATGGAGGCAGCTATCAGAGCTTATAATGCTGGATAAGTGACAACATGGAGGCAGCTATCAGAGCTTATAATGCTGAACAAGTGAGAACATGGAGGCAGCTATCAAAGCTTATAATGCTGGACAAATGAAAACATGGAGGCAGCTATCAGAGCTTATAATGCTGGACAAGTGAGGACATGGAGGCAGCTATCAGAGCTTATAATGCTGGACAAGTGAGAACATGGAGGCAGCTATCAGAGCTTATAATGCTGGACAAGTCAGAACATGGAGGCAGCTATCAGAGCTTATAATGCTCGACAAGTGAGAATATGGAGGCAGCTATCATAGCTTATAATGCTGGACAAGTGAGAACATGGAAGCAGCTATCAGAGCTTATAATGCTGGATAAGTGAGAACATGGAGGTAGCTATCAGAGCTTATAATGCTGAACAAGTGAGAACATGGAGGCAGCTATCAGAGCTTATAATGCTGGACAAGTGAGAACATCGAGGCAGCTATCAGAGCTTATAATGCTGGCAAGTGAGAACATGGACGCAGCTATCAGAGCTTATAATGCTGGACAAGTGAGAACATGGAGGCAGCTATCAGAGCTTATAATGCTGGACAAGTGAGAACATAGAGGCAGCTATTAGAGCTTATAATGCTGGACAAGTGAGAACATGGAGGCAGCTATCAGAGCTTATAATGCTGGACAAGTGAGAACATGGATGCAGCTATCGAAGCTTATAATGTTGGACAAGTGAGAACACGGAGGCAGTTATCAGAGCTTATAATGCTGCACAAGTGAGAACATGGAGGCAGCTATCAGAACTTATAATGCTGGACAAGTGAGAACATGGAGGCAGCTATCAGAGTTTATAATGCTGGACAAGTGAGAACATGGAGGCAACTATCAGAGCTTATAATGCTGGACAAGTGAGAACACGGAGGCAGCTATCAGAGCTTATAATGCTGGACAAGTGAGAACATGGAGGCAGCTATCAGAGTTTATAATACTGAACAAGTGAGAACATGGAGGCAGCTATCAGAGCTTATAATGCTGGAAAAGTCAGAACATGGAGGCAGCTATTAGAGCTTATAATGCTCGACAAGTGAGAACATGGAGGCAGCTATCATAGCTTATAATGCTGGACAAGTGAGAACATGGAGGCAACTATCAGAACTTATAATGCTGAACAAGTGAGAACATGAAGGCAGCTATCAGAGCTTATAATGCTGGACAAGTGAGAACATGGAGGCAGCTATCAGAGCTTATAATGCTGGACAAGTGAGAACATGGTGGCAGCTATCAGAGCTTATAATGCTGAACAAGTGAGAACATGGAGGTAGCTATCATAGATTGTAATGCTGGACAAGTGAGAACATGGAAGCAGCTATCAGAGCTTATAATGCTGGATAAGTGAGAACATGGAGGCGGCTATCAGAGCGTATAATGCTGGACAATTGAAAACATGGAGGCAGCTATCAGAGCTTATAATGCTGGACAAGTGAGAACATGGAGGCAGCTATCAGAGCTTATAATGCTGCACAAGTGAGAGCGAGAAGGCAGCTATCAAAGCTTATAATGATGGGCAAGTCAGAACATAGAGTCGGCTATCAGAGCTTATAATGCTGGACAAGTGAGAACATTGAGGCAGCTATCAGAACTTATAATGCTGGACAAGTCAGAACATAGAGTCGGCGATCAGAGTTTATAATGCTGGACAAGTGAGAACATGGAGGCGGCTATCAGAGATTATAATGCTGGACAAGTGAGAATATGGAGGCGGCTATCAGAGCGTATAATACTGGACAAGTGAGAACATGGAGGCAGCTATCAGAGCTTATAATGCTGGACAAGTGAGAACATGGAGACAGCTATCAGAGCTTATAATGCTGGACAAGTGAGAACAAGGAGGCAGCTATCAGAGCTTATCATGCTGGACAAGTGAGAACATGGAGGCAGCTATCAGAGCTGATAATACTGGACAAGTGAGAACATGGAGGCAGCTATCAGAGCTGATAATACTGGACAAGTGAAAACATGAAGGCAGCTATCAGAGCTTATAATGCTGGACAAGTGGGAACATTGAAGCAGCTATCAGAGCTTATAAAGCTAGACAAGTGAGAACATGGAGGTAGCTATCAGAGCTTTTCATGCTGGACAAGTGGGAACATTGAGGCAGCTATCAGAGCTTATAATGCTGGATAAATGAGAACATGGAGGTAGCTATCAGAGCTTATAATGCTGGACAAGTGAGAACATAGAGGAAGCTATCAGAGCTTATAATGCTGGACAAGTGATAAAATGGAGGCAGCTATCAGAGCTTATAATGCTGGACAAGTGGGAAAATTGAGGCAGCTATCACAGCTTATAATACTGGACAAGTGAGAACATGGAGGCAGCTATCAGAGCTTATAATGCTGAACAAGTGAGAACATGGAGGCCGCTATCAGAGCTTATAATGCTGAACAAGTGAGAACATGGAGGTAGCTATCATAGATTGTAATGCTAGACAAGTGAGAACATGGAAGCAGCTATCAGAGCTTATAATGCTGGATAAGTGAGAAAATGGAGGCGGATATCAGAGCTTATAATGCTGGACAAGTGAGAACGTTAAGACAGCTATCAGAGCTTATAATGCTGGACAAGTGAGAACATGGAGGCAGCTATCAGAGCTTATAATGCTGGACAAGTGAGAACATGGAGGCAGCTATCAGAGCTTATAATGCTGGACAAGTGAGAACATGGATGCAGCTATCGAAGCTTATAATGTTGGACAAGTGAGAACACGGAGGCAGTTATCAGAGCTTATAATGCTGCACAAGTGAGAACATGGAGGCAGCTATCAGAACTTATAATGCTGGACAAGTGAGAACATGGAGGCAGCTATCAGAGTTTATAATGTTGGACAAGTGAGAACATGGAGGCAACTATCAGAGCTTATAATGCTGGACAAGTGAGAACATAGAGGCAGCTATTAGAGCTTATAATGCTGGACAAGTGAGAACATGGAGGCAGCTATCAGAGCTTATAATGCTGGACAAGTGAGAACATGGATGCAGCTATCGAAGCTTATAATGTTGGACAAGTGAGAACACGGAGGCAGCTATCAGAGCTTATAATGCTGGACAAGTGAGAACATGGTGGCAGCTATCAGAGCTTATAATGCTGAACAAGTGAGAACATGGAGGTAGCTATCATAGATTGTAATGCTGGACAAGTCAGAACATGGAGGCAGCTATCAGAGCTTATAATGCTCGACAAGTGAGAATATGGAGGCAGCTATCATAGCTTATAATGCTGGACAAGTGAGAACATGGAAGCAGCTATCAGAGCTTATAATGCTGGATAAGTGAGAACATGGAGGTAGCTATCAGAGCTTATAATGCTGAACAAGTGAGAACATGGAGGCAGCTATCATAGCTTATAATGCTGGACAAGTGAGAACATGGAGGCAACTATCAGAACTTATAATGCTGAACAAGTGAGAACATGAAGGCAGCTATCAGAGCTTATAATGCTGGACAAGTGAGAACATGGAGGCAGCTATCAGAGCTTATAATGCTGGACAAGTGAGAACATGGTGGCAGCTATCAGAGCTTATAATGCTGAACAAGTGAGAACATGGAGGTAGCTATCATAGATTGTAATGCTGGACAAGTGAGAACATGGAAGCAGCTATCAGAGCTTATAATGCTGGATAAGTGAGAACATGGAGGCGGCTATCAGAGCGTATAATGCTGGACAATTGAAAACATGGAGGCAGCTATCAGAGCTTATAATGCTGGACAAGTGAGAACATGGAGGCAGCTATCAGAGCTTATAATGCTGCACAAGTGAGAGCGAGAAGGCAGCTATCAAAGCTTATAATGATGGGCAAGTCAGAACATAGAGTCGGCTATCAGAGCTTATAATGCTGGACAAGTGAGAACATTGAGGCAGCTATCAGAACTTATAATGCTGGACAAGTCAGAACATAGAGTCGGCGATCAGAGTTTATAATGCTGGACAAGTGAGAACATGGAGGCGGCTATCAGAGATTATAATGCTGGACAACTGAGAATATGGAGGCGGCTATCAGAGCGTATAATACTGGACAAGTGAGAACATGGAGGCAGCTATCAGAGCTTATAATGCTGGACAAGTGAGAACATGGAGACAGCTATCAGAGCTTATAATGCTGGACAAGTGAGAACAAGGAGGCAGCTATCAGAGCTTATCATGCTGGACAAGTGAGAACATGGAGGCAGCTATCAGAGCTGATAATACTGGACAAGTGAAAACATGAAGGCAGCTATCAGAGCTTATAATGCTGGACAAGTGGGAACATTGAAGCAGCTATCAGAGCTTATAAAGCTAGACAAGTGAGAACATGGAGGTAGCTATCAGAGCTTTTCATGCTGGACAAGTGGGAACATTGAGGCAGCTATCAGAGCTTATAATGCTGGATAAATGAGAACATGGAGGTAGCTATCAGAGCTTATAATGCTGGACAAGTGAGAACATAGAGGAAGCTATCAGAGCTTATAATGCTGGACAAGTGATAAAATGGAGGCAGCTATCAGAGCTTATAATGCTGGACAAGTGGGAAAATTGAGGCAGCTATCACAGCTTATAATACTGGACAAGTGAGAACATGGAGGCAGCTATCAGAGCTTATAATACTGAACAAGTGAGAACATGGAGGCCGCTATCAGAGCTTATAATGCTGAACAAGTGAGAACATGGAGGTAGCTATCATAGATTGTAATGCTGGACAAGTGAGAACATGGAAGCAGCTATCAGAGCTTATAATGCTGGATAAGTGAGAAAATGGAGGCGGATATCAGAGCTTATAATGCTGGACAAGTGAGAACGTTAAGACAGCTATCAGAGCTTATAATGCTGGACAAGTGAGAACATGGAGGCAGCTATCAGAGCTTATAATGCTGGACAAGTGAGAACATGGAGGCAGCTATCAGAGCTTATAATGCTGGACAAGTGAGAACATGGAGGCAGCTATCAGAGCTTAAAATGCTGGACAAGTGAGAACATGGATGCAGCTATCGGAGCTTATAATGTTGGACAAGTGAGAGCACGGAGGTAGCTATCAGAGCTTATAATGCTGGACAAGTGAGAACATAGAGGTAGCTATAAGAGCTTATAATGCTGGGCAAGTGAGAACATGGAGACAGCTATCAGAGCTTATAATTCTGGAAAAGTGAGAACAAGGAGGCAGCTATCAGAGCTTATCAAGCTGGACAAGTGAGATTGGGGCAGCTATCAGAGCTTATAATGCTGGACAAGTGAGAACATGGAGGCAGCTATCAGAGCTTATAATGCTGGACAAGTGAGAACATGAAGGCAGCTATCAGGGCTTATAATGCTGGACAAGTGAGAACAAGGAGACAGCTATCAGAGCTTATAATACTGGACAAGTGAGAACATGGAGGCAGCTATCAGAGCTTAAAATGCTGGACAAGTGAGAACATGGAGGCAGCTATCAGAGCTGATAACACTGGACAAGTGAGAGCATGAAGGCAGCTATCAGAACGTATAATGCTGGACAAGTGAGAACATGGAGGCAGCTATCAGAGTTTATAATGCTGGACAAGTGAGAACATGGAGGCAGCTATCAGAGCTGATAACACTGGACAAGTGAGAGCATGAAGGCAGCTATCAGAGCTTATAATGCTGGAGAAGTGGGAACATTGAGGCAGCTATCAGAGCTTATAATGCAAGACAAGTGAGAACATGGAGGCAGCTATCAGAGCTTATAATACTGGACAAGTGAGAACATGAAGGCAGCTATCAGAGCTTATAATGCTGGACAAGTCAAAACATGGAGGCAGCTATCAGAGCTTATAATGCTCGACAAGTGAGAACATGGAGGCAGTTATCATAGCTTATAATGCTGGACAAGTGACAACATGGAAGCAGCTATCAGAGCTTATAATGCTGGATAAGTGACAACATGGAGGCAGCTATCAGAGCTTATAATGCTGAACAAGTGAGAACATGAAGGCAGCTATCAGAGCTTATAATGCTGGACAAATGAGAACATGGAGGCAGCTATCAGAGCTTATAATGCTGGACAAGTGAGAACATGGAGGCAGCTATCAGAGCTTATAATGCTGGACAAGTGAGAACATGGAGGCAGCTATCAGAGCTTAAAATGCTGGACAAGTGAGAACATGGATGCAGCTATCGGAGCTTATAATGTTGGACAAGTGAGAACACGGAGGTAGCTATCAGAGCTTATAATGCTGGACAAGTGAGAACATAGAGGTAGCTATAAGAGCTTATAATGCTGGGCAAGTGAGAACATGGAGACAGCTATCAGAGCTTATAATTCTGGACAAGTGAGAACAAGGAGGCAGCTATCAGAGCTTATCAAGCTGGACAAGTGAGATTGGGGCAGCTATCAGAGCTTATAATGCTGGACAAGTGAGAACATGGAGGCAGCTATCAGAGCTTATAATGCTGGACAAGTGAGAACATGAAGGCAGCTATCAGGGCTTATAATGCTGGACAAGTGAGAACAAGGAGACAGCTATCAGAGCTTATAATACTGGACAAGTGAGAACATGGAGGCAGCTATCAGAGCTTAAAATGCTGGACAAGTGAGAACATGGAGGCAGCTATCAGAACGTATAATGCTGGACAAGTGAGAACATGGAGGCAGCTATCAGAGTTTATAATGCTGGACAAGTGAGAACATGGAGGCAGCTATCAGAGCTGATAACACTGGACAAGTGAGAGCATGAAGGCAGCTATCAGAGCATATAATGCTGGAGAAGTGGGAACATTGAGGCAGCTATCAGAGCTTATAATGCAAGACAAGTGAGAACATAGAGGCAGCTATCAGAGCTTATAATACTGGACAAGTGAGAACATGAAGGCAGCTATCAGAGCTTATAATGCTGGACAAGTCAAAACATGGAGGCAGCTATCAGAGCTTATAATGCTCGACAAGTGAGAACATGGAGGCAGCTATCATAGCTTATAATGCTGGACAAGTGACAACATGGAGGCAGCTATCAGAGCTTATAATGCTGGATACGTGACAACATGGAGGCAGCTATCAGAGCTTATAATGCTGAACAAGTGAGAACATGGAGGCAGCTATCAAAGCTTATAATGCTGGACAAATGAAAACATGGAGGCAGCTATCAGAGCTTATAATGCTGGACAAGTGAGGACATGGAGGCAGCTATCAGAGCTTATAATGCTGGACAAGTGAGAACATGGAGGCAGCTATCAGAGCTTATAATGCTGGACAAGTCAGAACATGGAGGCAGCTATCAGAGCTTATAATGCTCGACAAGTGAGAATATGGGGGCAGCTATCATAGCTTATAATGCTGGACAAGTGAGAACATGGAAGCAGCTATCAGAGCTTATAATGCTGGATAAGTGAGAACATGGAGGTAGCTATCAGAGCTTATAATGCTGAACAAGTGAGAACATGGAGGCAGCTATCAGAGCTTATAATGCTGGACAAGTGAGAACATCGAGGCAGCTATCAGAGCTTATAATGCTGGACAAGTGAGAACATGGATGCAGCTATCAGAGCTTATAATGCTGGACAAGTGAGAACATGGAGGCAGCTATCAGAGCTTATAATGCTGGACAAGTGAGAACATAGAGGCAGCTATTAGAGCTTATAATGCTGGACAAGTGAGAACATGGAGGCAGCTATCAGAGCTTATAATGCTGGACAAGTGAGAACATGGATGCAGCTATCGAAGCTTATAATGTTGGACAAGTGAGAACACGGAGGCAGTTATCAGAGCTTATAATGCTGCACAAGTGAGAACATGGAGGCAGCTATCAGAACTTATAATGCTGGACAAGTGAGAACATGGAGGCAGCTATCAGAGTTTATAATGCTGGACAAGTGAGAACATGGAGGCAACTATCAGAGCTTATAATGCTGGACAAGTGAGAACACGGAGGCAGCTATCAGAGCTTATAATGCTGGACAAGTGAGAACATGGAGGCAGCTATCAGAGCTTATAATACTGAACAAGTGAGAACATGGAGGCAGCTATCAGAGCTTATAATGCTGGAAAAGTCAGAACATGGAGGCAGCTATTAGAGCTTATAATGCTCGACAAGTGAGAACATGGAGGCAGCTATCATAGCTTATAATGCTGGACAAGTGAGAACATGGAGGCAACTATCAGAACTTATAATGCTGAACAAGTGAGAACATGAAGGCAGCTATCAGAGCTTATAATGCTGGACAAGTGAGAACATGGAGGCAGCTATCAGAGCTTATAATGCTGGACAAGTGAGAACATGGTGGCAGCTATCAGAGCTTATAATGCTGAACAAGTGAGAACATGGAGGTAGCTATCATAGATTGTAATGCTGGACAAGTGAGAACATGGAAGCAGCTATCAGAGCTTATAATGCTGGATAAGTGAGAACATGGAGGCGGCTATCAGAGCGTATAATGCTGGACAATTGAAAACATGGAGGCAGCTATCAGAGCTTATAATGCTGGACAAGTGAGAACATGGAGGCAGCTATCAGAGCTTATAATGCTGCACAAGTGAGAGCGAGAAGGCAGCTATCAAAGCTTATAATGATGGGCAAGTCAGAACATAGAGTCGGCTATCAGAGCTTATAATGCTGGACAAGTGAGAACATTGAGGCAGCTATCAGAACTTATAATGCTGGACAAGTCAGAACATAGAGTCGGCGATCAGAGTTTATAATGCTGGACAAGTGAGAACATGGAGGCGGCTATCAGAGATTATAATGCTGGACAAGTGAGAACATGGAGGCGGCTATCAGAGCGTATAATACTGGACAAGTGAGAACATGGAGGCAGCTATCAGAGCTTATAATGTTGGACAAGTGAGAACATGGAGACAGCTATCAGAGCTTATAATGCTGGACAAGTGAGAACAAGGAGGCAGCTATCAGAGCTTATCATGCTGGACAAGTGAGAACATGGAGGCAGCTATCAGAGCTGATAATACTGGACAAGTGAAAACATGAAGGCAGCTATCAGAGCTTATAATGCTGGACAAGTGGGAACATTGAAGCAGCTATCAGAGCTTATAAAGCTAGACAAGTGAGAACATGGAGGTAGCTATCAGAGCTTTTCATGCTGGACAAGTGGGAACATTGAGGCAGCTATCAGAGCTTAAATTGCTGGATAAGTGAGAACATAGAGGAAGCTATCAGAGCTTATAATGCTGGACAAGTGATAAAATGGAGGCAGCTATCAGAGCTTATAATGCTGGACAAGTGGGAAAATTGAGGCAGCTATCACAGCTTATAATACTGGACAAGTGAGAACATGGAGGCAGCTATCAGAGCTTATAATGCTGAACAAGTGAGAACATGGAGGCCGCTATCAGAGCTTATAATGCTGAACAAGTGAGAACATGGAGGTAGCTATCATAGATTGTAATGCTGGACAAGTGAGAACATGGAAGCAGCTATCAGAGCTTATAATGCTGGATAAGTGAGAAAATAGAGGCGGATATCAGAGCTTATAATGCTGGACAAGTGAGAACGTTAAGACAGCTATCAGAGCTTATAATGCTGGACAAGTGAGAACATGGAGGCAGCTATCAGAGCTTATAATGCTGGACAAGTGAGAACATGGAGGCAGCTATAAGAGCTTATAATGCTGGACAAGTGAGAACATGGAGGCAGCTATCAGAGCTTAAAATGCTGGACAAGTGAGAACATGGATGCAGCTATCGGAGCTTATAATGTTGGACAAGTGAGAACACGGAGGTAGCTATCAGAGCTTATAATGCTGGACAAGTGAGAACATAGAGGTAGCTATAAGAGCTTATAATGCTGGGCAAGTGAGAACATGGAGACAGCTATCAGAGCTTATAATTCTGGACAAGTGAGAACAAGGAGGCAGCTATCAGAGCTTATCAAGCTGGACAAGTGAGATTGGGGCAGCTATCAGAGCTTATAATGCTGGACAAGTGAGAACATGGAGGCAGCTATCAGAGCTTAAAATGCTGGACAAGTGAGAACATGGAGCCAGCTATCAGAGCTGATAACACTGGACAAGTGAGAGCATGAAGGCAGCTATCAGAACGTATAATGCTGGACAAGTGAGAACATGGAGGCAGCTATCAGAGTTTATAATGCTGGACAAGTGAGAACATGGAGGCAGCTCTCAGAGCTGATAACACTGGACAAGTGAGAGCATGAAGGCAGCTATCAGAGCTTATAATGCTGGAGAAGTGGGAACATTGAGGCAGCTATCAGAGCTTATAATGCAAGACAAGTGAGAACATGGAGGCAGCTATCAAAGCTTATAATACTGGACAAGTGAGAACATGAAGGCAGCTATCAGAGCTTATAATGCTGGACAAGTCAAAACATGGAGGCAGCTATCAGAGCTTATAATGCTCGACAAGTGAGAACATGGAGGCAGCTATCATAGCTTATAATGCTGGACAAGTGACAACATGGAAGCAGCTATCAGAGCTTATAATGCTGGATAAGTGACAACATGGAGGCAGCTATCAGAGCTTATAATGCTGAACAAGTGAGAACATGAAGGCAGCTATCAGAGCTTATAATGCTGGACAAGTGAGAACATGGAGGCAGCTATCAGAGCTTATAATGCTGGACAAGTCAGAACATGGAGGCAGCTATCAGAGCTTATAATGCTCGACAAGTGAGAATATGGAGGCAGCTATCATAGCTTATAATGCTGGACAAGTGAGAACACGGAAGCAGCTATCAGAGCTTATAATGCTGGATAAGTGAGAACATGGAGGTAGCTATCAGAGCTTATAATGCTGAACAAGTGAGAACATGGAGGCAGCTATCAGAGCTTATAATGCTGGACAAGTGAGAACATGGAGGCAGCTATCAGAGCTTATAATGCTGGACAAGTCAGAACATGGAGGCAGCTATTAGAGCTTATAATGCTCGACAAGTGAGAACATGGAGGCAGCTATCATAGCTTATAATGCTGGACAAGTGAGAACATGGAGGCAACTATCAGAACTTATAATGCTGAACAAGTGAGAACAAGGAGGCAGCTATCAGAGCTTATCATGCTCGACAAGTGAGAACATGGAGGCAGCTATCATAGCTTATAATGCTGGACAAGTGAGAACATGGAAGCAGCTATGAGAGCTTATAAAGCTGGATAAGTGAGAACATGGAGGCAGCTATCAGAGCTTATAATGCTGAACAAGTGAGAACATGGAGGCAGCTATCAGAGCTTATAATGCTGGACAAGTGAGAACATGGAGGCAGCTATCAGAGCTTATAATACTGGACAAGTGAGATCATGGAGGCAGCTATCAGAGCTTATAATGCTGGACAAGTGAGAACATGGAGGCAGCTATCAGAGCTTATAATGCTGAACAAGTGAGAACATGGAGGTAGCTATCATAGATTGTAATGCTGGACAAGTGAGAACATGGAAGCAGCTATCAGAGCTTATAATGCTGGATAAGTGAGAACATGCAAGCAGCTATCAGGGCTTATAATGCTGGATAAGTGAGAAAATGGAGGCGGCTATCAGAGCTTATAATGCTGGACAATTGAGAACATGGAGGCAGCTATCAGCTATCAGAGCTTATAATGCTGGATAAGTGAGAACATGGAGGTAGCTATCAGAGCTTATAATGCTGGACAAGTGAGAACATGGAGGCGGCTATCAGAGATTATAATGCTGGACAAGTGAGAACATGGAGGCGGCTATCAGAGCTTATTATACTGGACAAGTGAGAACATGGAGGCAGCTATCAGAGCTTATAATGCTGGACAAGTGAGAACATGGAGACAGCTATCAGAGCTTATAATTCTGGACAAGTGAGAACAAGGAGGCAGCTATCAGAGCTTAACATGCTGGACAAGTGAGATTGGGGCAGCTATCGGAGCTTATAATGCTGGACAAGTGAGAGCATGGAGAAAGCTATCAGAGCTTATAATGCTGGACAAGTGAGAACATGAAGGCAGCTATCAGGGCTTATAATGCTGGACAAGTGAGAACAAGGAGACAGCTATCAGAGCTTATAATACTGGACAAGTGAGAGCATGGAGGCAGCTATCAGATCTTATAATGCTGAACAAGTGAGAACATGGAGGCAGCTATCAGAGCTTATAATGCTGGACAAGTGAGAACATGGAGGAAGCTATCAGAGCTTATAATGCTGGACAAGTGAGAACATGGAGGCAGCTATCAGAGGTTATAATGCTGGAAAAGTGAGAACATGGAGGCAGCTATCAGAGCTTATAATGCTGGACAAGTGAGAACATAGAGGCAGCTATTAGAGCTTATAATGCTGGACAAGTGACAACATGGAGGCAGCTATCAGAGCTTATAATGCTGGACAAGTTAGAACATGGATGCAGCTATCGGAGCTTATAATGTTGGACAAGTGAGAACACGGAGGCAGCTATCAGAGCTTATAATGCTGGACAAGTGAGAACATGGAGGCAGTTATAAGAGCTTATAATGCTGGGCAAGTCAGACCATGGAGTCGGCTATCAGAGCTTATAATGCTGGACAAGTGAGAACATGGAGGCAGCTATCAGAGCTTATAATACTGGAGAAGTGAGAACATGGAGGCAGCTATCAGAGCTTATAATGCTGGACAAGTGAGAACATGGATGCAGCTATCGGAGCTTATAATGTTGGACAAGTGAGAACACGGAGGCAGCTATCAGAGCTTATAATGCTGGACAAGTGAGAACATGGAGGCAGCTATAAGAGCTTATAATGCTGGGCAAGTCAGAACATGGAGTCGGCTATCAGAGCTTATAATGCTGGACAAGTGAGAACATGGAGGCAGCTATCAGAGCTTATAATACTGGACAAGTGAGAACATGGAGGCAGCTATCAGAGCTTATAATGCTCGACAAGTGAGAACATGGAGGCAGCTATCATAGCTTATAATGCTGGACAAGTGAGAACATGGAAGCAGCTATGAGAGCTTATAAAGCTGGATAAGTGAGAACATGGAGGCAGCTATCAGAGCTTATAATGCTGAACAAGTGAGAACATGGAGGCAGCTATCAGAGCTTATAATGCTGGACAAGTGAGAACATGGAGGCAGCTATCAGAGCTTATAATGCTGGACAAGTGAGAACATGGAGGCAGCTATCAGAGCTTATAATGCTGAACAAGTGAGAACATGGAGGTAGCTATCATAGATTGTAATGCAGGACAAGTGAGAACATGGAAGCAGCTATCAGAGCTTATAATGCTGGATAAGTGAGAACATGGAGGCAGCCATCAGAGCGTATAATGCTGGACAATTGAAAACATGGAGGCAGCTATCAGAGCTTATAATGCTGGACAAGTGAGAACATGGAAGCAGCTATCAGAGCTTATAATGCTGCACAAGTGAGAACGAGGAGGCAGCTATCAAAGCTTATAATGCTAGGCAAGTCAGAACATATAGTCGGCTATCAGAGCTTATAATGCTGGACAAGTGAGAACATAGAGGCAGCTATCAGAACTTATAATGCTGGACAAGTCAGAACATAGAGTCGGCGATCAGAGCTTATAATGCTGGACAAGTGAGAACATGGTGGCGGCTATCAGAGATTATAATGCTGGACAAGTGAGAACATGGAGGCGGCTATCAGAGCTTATTATACTGGACAAGTGAGAACATGGAGGCAGCTATTAGAGCTTATAATGCTGGACAAGTGACAACATGGAGGCAGCTATCAGAGCTTATAATGCTGGACAAGTGAGAACATGGATGCAGCTATCGGAGCTTATAATGTTGGACAAGTGAGAACACGGAGGCAGCTATCAGAGCTTATAATGCTGGACAAGTGAGAACATGGAGGCAGCTATAAGAGCTTATAATGCTGGGCAAGTCAGAACATGGAGTCGGCTATCAGAGCTTATAATGCTGGACAAGTGAGAACATGGAGGCAGCTATCAGAGCTTATAATACTGGAGAAGTGAGAACATGGAGGCAGCTATCAGAGCTTATAATGCTGGACAATTGAGAACATGGATGCAGCTATCGGAGCTTATAATGTTGGACAAGTGAGAACACGGAGGCAGCTATCAGAGCTTATAATGCTGGACAAGTGAGAACATGGAGGCAGCTATAAGAGCTTATAATGCTGGGCAAGTCAGAACATGGAGTCGGCTATCAGAGCTTATAATGCTGGACAAGTGAGAACATGGAGGCAGCTATCAGAGCTTATAATACTGGACAAGTGAGAACATGGAGGCAGCTATCAGAGCTTATAATGCCCGACAAGTGAGAACATGGAGGCAGCTATCATAGCTTATAATGCTGGACAAGTGAGAACATGGAAGCAGCTATGAGAGCTTATAAAGCTGGATAAGTGAGAACATCGAGGCAGCTATCAGAGCTTATAATGCTGAACAAGTGAGAACATGGAGGCAGCTATCAGAGCTTATAATGCTGGACAAGTGAGAACATGGAGGCAGCTATCAGAGCTTATAATGCTGGACAAGTGAGAACATGGAGGCAGCTATCAGAGCTTATAATGCTGAACAAGTGAGAACATGGAGGTAGCTATCATAGATTGTAATGCAGGACAAGTGAGAACATGGAAGCAGCTATCAGAGCTTATAATGCTGGATAAGTGAGAACACGGAAGCAGCTATCAGAGCTTATAATGCTGCACAAGTGAGAACGAGAAGGCAGCTATCAAAGCTTATAATGCTAGGCAAGTCAGAACATATAGTCGGCTATCAGAGCTTATAATGCTGGACAAGTGAGAACATAGAGGCAGCTATCAGAACTTATAATGCTGGACAAGTCAGAACATAGAGTCGGCGATCAGAGCTTATAATGCTGGACAAGTCAGAACATAGAGTCGGCGATCAGAGCTTATAATGCTGGACAAGTGAGAACATGGTGGCGGCTATCAGAGATTATAATGCTGGACAAGTGAGAACATGGAGGCGGCTATCAGAGCTTATTATACTGGACAAGTGAGAACATGGAGGCAGCTATCAGAGCTTATAATGCTGGACAAGTGAGAACATGGAGACAGCTATCAGAGCTTATAATTCTGGACAAGTGAGAACAAGGAGGCAGCTATCAGAGCTTATCATGCTGGACAAGTGAGATTGGGGCAGCTATCGGAGCTTATAATGCTGGGCAAGTGAGAGCATGGAGGCAGCTATCAGAGCTTATAATGCTGGACAAGTGAGAACATGAAGGCAGCTATCAAGGCTTATAATGCTGGACAAGTGAGAACAAGGAGACAGCTATCAGAGCTTATAATACTGGACAAGTGAGAGCATGGAGGCAGCTATCAGATCTTATAATGCTGAACAAGTGAGAACATGGAGGCAGCTATCAGAGCTTATAATGCTGGACAAGTGAGAACATGGAGGAAGCTATCAGAGCTTATAATGCTGGACAAGTGAGAACATGGAGGCAGCTATCAGAGGTTATAATGCTGGAAAAGTGAGAACATGGAGGCAGCTATCAGAGCTTATAATGCTGGACAAGTGAGAACATAGAGGCAGCTATTAGAGCTTATAATGCTGGACAAGTGACAACATGGAGGCAGCTATCAGAGCTTATAATGCTGGACAAGTTAGAACATGGATGCAGCTATCGGAGCTTATAATGTTGGACAAGTGAGAACACGGAGGCAGCTATCAGAGCTTATAATGCTGGACAAGTGAGAACATGGAGGCAGTTATAAGAGCTTATAATGCTGGGCAAGTCAGACCATGGAGTCGGCTATCAGAGCTTATAATGCTGGACAAGTGAGAACATGGAGGCAGCTATCAGAGCTTATAATACTGGAGAAGTGAGAACATGGAGGCAGCTATCAGAGCTTATAATGCTGGACAAGTGAGAACATGGATGCAGCTATCGGAGCTTATAATGTTGGACAAGTGAGAACACGGAGGCAGCTATCAGAGCTTATAATGCTGGACAAGTGAGAACATGGAGGCAGCTATAAGAGCTTATAATGCTGGGCAAGTCAGAACATGGAGTCGGCTATCAGAGCTTATAATGCTGGACAAGTGAGAACATGGAGGCAGCTATCAGAGCTTATAATACTGGACAAGTGAGAACATGGAGGCAGCTATCAGAGCTTATAATGCTCGACAAGTGAGAACATGGAGGCAGCTATCATAGCTTATAATGCTGGACAAGTGAGAACATGGAAGCAGCTATGAGAGCTTATAAAGCTGGATAAGTGAGAACATGGAGGCAGCTATCAGAGCTTATAATGCTGAACAAGTGAGAACATGGAGGCAGCTATCAGAGCTTATAATGCTGGACAAGTGAGAACATGGAGGCAGCTATCAGAGCTTATAATGCTGGACAAGTGAGAACATGGAGGCAGCTATCAGAGCTTATAATGCTGAACAAGTGAGAACATGGAGGTAGCTATCATAGATTGTAATGCAGGACAAGTGAGAACATGGAAGCAGCTATCAGAGCTTATAATGCTGGATAAGTGAGAACATGGAGGCAGCCATCAGAGCGTATAATGCTGGACAATTGAAAACATGGAGGCAGCTATCAGAGCTTATAATGCTGGACAAGTGAGAACATGGAAGCAGCTATCAGAGCTTATAATGCTGCACAAGTGAGAACGAGGAGGCAGCTATCAAAGCTTATAATGCTAGGCAAGTCAGAACATATAGTCGGCTATCAGAGCTTATAATGCTGGACAAGTGAGAACATAGAGGCAGCTATCAGAACTTATAATGCTGGACAAGTCAGAACATAGAGTCGGCGATCAGAGCTTATAATGCTGGACAAGTGAGAACATGGTGGCGGCTATCAGAGATTATAATGCTGGACAAGTGAGAACATGGAGGCGGCTATCAGAGCTTATTATACTGGACAAGTGAGAACATGGAGGCAGCTATTAGAGCTTATAATGCTGGACAAGTGACAACATGGAGGCAGCTATCAGAGCTTATAATGCTGGACAAGTGAGAACATGGATGCAGCTATCGGAGCTTATAATGTTGGACAAGTGAGAACACGGAGGCAGCTATCAGAGCTTATAATGCTGGACAAGTGAGAACATGGAGGCAGCTATAAGAGCTTATAATGCTGGGCAAGTCAGAACATGGAGTCGGCTATCAGAGCTTATAATGCTGGACAAGTGAGAACATGGAGGCAGCTATCAGAGCTTATAATACTGGAGAAGTGAGAACATGGAGGCAGCTATCAGAGCTTATAATGCTGGACAATTGAGAACATGGATGCAGCTATCGGAGCTTATAATGTTGGACAAGTGAGAACACGGAGGCAGCTATCAGAGCTTATAATGCTGGACAAGTGAGAACATGGAGGCAGCTATAAGAGCTTATAATGCTGGGCAAGTCAGAACATGGAGTCGGCTATCAGAGCTTATAATGCTGGACAAGTGAGAACATGGAGGCAGCTATCAGAGCTTATAATACTGGACAAGTGAGAACATGGAGGCAGCTATCAGAGCTTATAATGCCCGACAAGTGAGAACATGGAGGCAGCTATCATAGCTTATAATGCTGGACAAGTGAGAACATGGAAGCAGCTATGAGAGCTTATAAAGCTGGATAAGTGAGAACATCGAGGCAGCTATCAGAGCTTATAATGCTGAACAAGTGAGAACATGGAGGCAGCTATCAGAGCTTATAATGCTGGACAAGTGAGAACATGGAGGCAGCTATCAGAGCTTATAATGCTGGACAAGTGAGAACATGGAGGCAGCTATCAGAGCTTATAATGCTGAACAAGTGAGAACATGGAGGTAGCTATCATAGATTGTAATGCAGGACAAGTGAGAACATGGAAGCAGCTATCAGAGCTTATAATGCTGGATAAGTGAGAACACGGAAGCAGCTATCAGAGCTTATAATGCTGCACAAGTGAGAACGAGAAGGCAGCTATCAAAGCTTATAATGCTAGGCAAGTCAGAACATATAGTCGGCTATCAGAGCTTATAATGCTGGACAAGTGAGAACATAGAGGCAGCTATCAGAACTTATAATGCTGGACAAGTCAGAACATAGAGTCGGCGATCAGAGCTTATAATGCTGGACAAGTCAGAACATAGAGTCGGCGATCAGAGCTTATAATGCTGGACAAGTGAGAACATGGTGGCGGCTATCAGAGATTATAATGCTGGACAAGTGAGAACATGGAGGCGGCTATCAGAGCTTATTATACTGGACAAGTGAGAACATGGAGGCAGCTATCAGAGCTTATAATGCTGGACAAGTGAGAACATGGAGACAGCTATCAGAGCTTATAATTCTGGACAAGTGAGAACAAGGAGGCAGCTATCAGAGCTTATCATGCTGGACAAGTGAGATTGGGGCAGCTATCGGAGCTTATAATGCTGGGCAAGTGAGAGCATGGAGGCAGCTATCAGAGCTTATAATGCTGGACAAGTGAGAACATGAAGGCAGCTATCAAGGCTTATAATGCTGGACAAGTGAGAACAAGGAGACAGCTATCAGAGCTTATAATACTGGACAAGTGAGAACATGGAGGCAGCTATCAGAGCTTAAAATGCTGGACAAGTGAGAACATGGGAGCAGCTATCAGAACGTATAATGCTGGACAAGTGAGAACATGGAGGCAGCTATCAGAGTTTATAATGCTGGACAAGTGAGAACATGGAGGCAGCTATCAGAGCTGATAATACTGGACAAGTGAGAACATGAAGGCAGCTATCAGAGCTTATAATGCTGGACAAGTGGGAACATTGAGGCAGCTATCAGAGCTTATAATGCAAGACAAGTGAGAACATGGAGGCAGCTATCAGAGCTTATAATACTGGACAAGTGAGAACATGAAGGCAGCTATCAGAGCTTATAATGCTGGACAAGTCAAAACATGGAGGCAGCTATCAGAGCTTATAATGCTCGACAAGTGAGAACATGGAGGCAGCTATCATAACTTATAATGCTGGACAAGTGAGAACATGGAAGCAGCTATCAGAGCTTATAATGCTGGATAAGTGAGAACATGGAGGCAGCTATTAGAGCTTATAATGCTGAACAAGTGAGAACATGGAGGCAGCTATCAGAGCTTATATTGCTGGACAAGTGAGAACATGGAGGCAGCTATCAGAGCTTATAATGCTGGACAAGTGAGAACATAGAGGCAGCTATCAGAGCTTATAATGCTGGACAAGTGAGAGCATGGAGGCAGCTATCAGAGCTTATAATGCTGGATAAGTGAGAACATGGAGGCAGCTATCAGAGCTTATAATGCTCGACAAGTGAGAACATGGAGGCAGCTATCATAGCTTATAATGCTGGACAAGTGAGAACATGGAAGCAGCTATGAGAGCTTATAAAGCTGGATAAGTGAGAACATGGAGGCAGCTATCAGAGCTTATAATGCTGAACAAGTGAGAACATGGAGGCAGCTATCAGAGCTTATAATGCTGGACAAGTGAGAACATGGAGGCAGCTATCAGAGCTTATAATGCTGGACAAGTGAGAACATGGAGGCAGCTATCAGAGCTTATAATGCTGAACAAGTGAGAACATGGAGGTAGCTATCATAGATTGTAATGCAGGACAAGTGAGAACATGGAAGCAGCTATCAGAGCTTATAATGCTGGATAAGTGAGAACATGGAGGCAGCTATCAGAGCGTATAATGCTGGACAATTGAAAACATGGAGGCAGCTATCAGAGCTTATAATGCTGGACAAGTGAGAACATGGAATCAGCTATCAGAGCTTATAATGCTGCACAAGTGAGAACGAGAAGGCAGCTATCAAAGCTTATAATGCTAGGCAAGTCAGAACATATAATCGGCTATCAGAGCTTATAATGCTGGTCAAGTGAGAACATAGAGGCAGCTATCAGAACTTATAATACTGGACAAGTCAGAACATAGAGTCGGCGATCAGAGCTTATAATGCTGGACAAGTGAGAACATGGTGGCGGCTATCAGAGATTATAATGCTGGACAAGTGAGAACATGGAGGCGGCTATCAGAGCTTATTATACTGGACAAGTGAGAACATGGAGGCAGCTATCAGAGCTTATAATGCTGGACAAGTGAGAACATGGAGACAGCTATCAGAGCTTATAATTCTGGACAAGTGAGAACAAGGAGGCAGCTATCAGAGCTTATCATGCTGGACAAGTGAGATTGGGGCAGCTATCGGAGCTTATAATGCTGGGCAAGTGAGAGCATGGAGGCAGCTATCAGAGCTTATAATGCTGGACAAGTGAGAACATGAAGGCAGCTTTCAAGGCTTATAATGCTGGACAAGTGAGAACAAGGAGACAGCTATCAGAACTTATAATACTGGACAAGTGAGAACATGGAGGCAGCTATCAGAGCTTAAAATGCTGGACAAGTGAGAACATGGAAGCAGCTATCAGAACGTATAATGCTGGACAAGTGAGAACATGGAGGCAGCTATCAGAGTTTATAATGCTGGACAAGTGAGAACATGGAGGCAGCTATCAGAGCTGATAATACTGGACAAGTGAGAACATGAAGGCAGCTATCAGAGTTTATAATGCTGGACAAGTGGGAACATTGAGGCAGCTATCAGAGCTTATAATGCAAGACAAGTGAGAACATGG